>CAXIVR010000002.1:64597074-64622796 GCA_964035755.1 Teleogryllus oceanicus
AATGTATCATAATTAGAATAAATATATACAAAAATCTAGGAAGAACTGTGTTTCATTTTCTCTCCTTAATTTTTCCTAAAAGTTTAAAAAGTTTCAGGACCTAACAACATTTATAGATTTGAACAAATCATACAAAACTTGTCCGAGGGATTTTTAAATTAATAAATCGGTTGTAAAGGAATCTATTCCATTAGCAATTACATAAGGATCATTTAATTTAATTGTAACTGTGTAGAAACTAAAGTTTCTTCTGTCATTATCGGTTTTGCGCCAAAGATCTCGGAAAATATCCATCTCAGGATCGATGTGCACTTTTGCAAGATCGGTATACCACCTTTAAAATCTTTGGAAAAATGAAAAACAAGAACCAATTCATTATCTTATTACTTCAAATGTAATTATAATTTTTAACAAATATGCATCAACACAATAAAAAAACTATCTTTGAAAATACACTCAGGCTTCATATTTCACACATATTTGAAGTCTTAACTCCAAAGGATTAATAGACGTAAACGTAATGTATCAGAATATACAAATTTAGGGAGGTCTGGGTTATCAACCCACAATCCAAGTGTAAATTAATAAATTTCAAAAGTGAAGATACCTATGATTTATTAGTTACAGAATATCAAAGATAAGACACTGTAAATTTGTTGTTTGTCGAAAATCATATACAATCTGTATGAATGTCTGCAGCCCTTTCATGTGAACTCCAACACCTTTCAATGAAACTACTTATCATGATATAAAGTAATAGTGTATACTTCAATCCGCTGGCTCGATTTCGAATGGATATCCAAAATTACGCTAAAACTGAATCACATTTTTAATAATATTTGGACAATTGTGGTTTGTGAATTAATAATAATAACAACTATTATTATTATTATTGTTATTATTATTATTATTATTATTATTATTATTATTATTATTGTGCGTGTCCGATAGCTGAGATCCTTACATAAGTGGTTCCAGGCAATCTTCGGACGGTTGATCGTGTCTGAGTCCCGCCTCGGGTATGGGTGTGTTTGTATCTATTTGCGTGCTGTCTGTTCATCCCTATTATCATCACCATCTCCATCTTCCATCCCCTACATGACTAACAATAACCCTGGTATAAAATCGGATTCAGCCTAACGCCGATCCCCTGATTAGTTATATGCAAGACTTGCAGCTGCAATGTGATGGGCCTTATACTAAGCCCGTGCATGCCCTGTGGTTCAAGACGGAACTATTCACGAGCGAAAAATAGCAATAACTTTGCCATAACAGCATCGAACGGGTGTACACTTTCACCATTGAGCAAATAAATTAATGATCAACATTTAATACCTTTAATGATGGTAATTAGATGAGCCATTATATGATCCGTAAATACAATTGGCCCGCGCCGTTAGATCCCGGGTTCCTAGTCATTACCCAACCAGGAACTCCACGATGTCTAGAATTCGCTTAGCCTTCATACCTTCACGTGGTTAATGAATTCGGCTTAGCGATGCCGGTTTCGCGCCCATGGCCTTTCCGTAGAACTATCCCAGCATTCGCCTGAATGACTGAGGGAAACCACGAAAACTCCCAGGTCAAGATGGTGGCTTATACGAGGATTGAACTCCTCGACTCCTGAATGCGAAATCAGTGCGCTGCGTCTTGAACCTTTCATGGTTCGCATTAATGATCGTAACATATAATAAAGTAATATCATGCATGCATTCATAAGACATTAATATATTAACGGATTGATAATTAACAGTGGCGTTGGTCTGAATGAGGCATGTATAGCACAAAACAAATATAGCATATGTCGTAAAATAAAGTTGATTAATTCGAAGACTTGGCTTCGATTCTGCATAAATACTTATAGGAAGAAATAACATTCCGATAGCCATGCCAGTTTTCGTATTCCATGCTTCTAAACAAGTCTCACTGCAACAATCTTGCTGTTTCTAGAAACGTCTATGATTAAATGACGATTATTTAAGGCTATAATTATTTAAATACGAATATAAATAAAAATAAATATAAACATGATATACGAGATATAACATTAAATGATATTCTTTTATTTTACGTTATATTTGAGCAGAAATTGTTATGCAAATTGGCAAATCAAAAGGAATATGACATATAGAAATAGTAGTTTCACGTGATATATCTTGATCCTCATATAACACTCTGGTTATTGAGAAGATATGTAATCACATGCGGGCTTAATAATACTTGCATTGTGTCCAGTATATTTTACTACATTAAACGATTTATGATTTATTTATTCTCGAATAATTCTATTAGGAATAATAGGTTTAATTATGAATGATTTGAATTATATGAATATTTTGTAAATATATCACAATCAAATTTTACAATCATCGCACTTACATCACGTAATCCTGACAAAAGAATTACCGTTATAAATCATACTCTGGTTTTTAAGGATTGATACAATAAATCATAACCTGCGACTGTGTTTCTTCCATTTCGGATGAAAGGCGTGAACTGGTGTCCCAAGAGGGTGCTCGTCTAACAAACTTTGATTCAAGTTTTAGTTTCACTTCTCGAGCATATCCTTGACGCAGTGGATTTAGCCTGTTTGATGCAGCCGTTACAATTTTAATGAAATTTACCTTTGAATAAATATTTGAATGTTAAAATATCACTACATCCAAAGATTCAGTGGGGATAAGAGCATCAGGATGAGTAAAAGTCAACAATTGTGGAATATATAAAGATGTTTTAAAAATAATCCCATTTTAAGTGCGTTATTCGGAAACACGAAAATTTATTATCTTGACATTTGCATCGACAGGTCTTCCATCTTCGTTATTTTAATTGAGGGACGATGTATTAATTACATCGATTGGTGTCATCACGCTCTTTCTGCAACTCAAATTCACCGTAAAATGCGTATAGTCTTCAAAAAGTCAGTTGGATCTCATTTTAGTTTCTCGTAGTTTGTTCTGATCTTGGCAGAAATTCTTCTTCATAGCTATCTTTCCTATCGTAGATTGAGTCTCATCACTTTAAGTTATTCTTTAATTTGATTTTTTTAAGCAATTTGCTATATTAGATTTTTCTTTTGGTAGAATGCGAAGATTTTCAACTTGTTCAAATATGTTGATTTCTAGGGCCTGTATCGCTCTAAAGATCTAAGAATGTACAATATATTTTCGTGATATACTTTAAAATAATAATGATTCCTTGATCAAGACATTGCAGCTGTCGTATTGGTAGTCAGATAAGGCTCATATTTCAGTTTTGGCACATTGCTGAACCGTAGTTATGATTAAAAAGTTCAACTTTCTTTGCTGCATCTTATTGTTTATTGTTTTAAAGGAATTTGCAAAACTTTCAGATCTCGTCTAAGCTTCCTTGTTTTTACTTTCTCGCTACGGAGTAGAGCTTTCAGTGAAAAATGGCGAATTTTCGGCAGAAAACCTCTTAAGTGACAGGGCTCTGGCAACGAAAATGCTGATAAATCCAGAGCTAAATTTAGAAAAAATTCTAACACGTGGTCATCCTTAGCCAGAATCCATGTTTGTGGATCCATGATACCGAAAATCGAATGTGTCTGTCCAAAACGTCAATGTCTGTCCGTCCCTGTGCGTCTGTGAATGTAAGCCATGGTAACCCATTAAGCTGAATTCTCCAAAATCGATATTCCTAAAACAAGGATGGGCAGCCTTTGAATTTGAAATTGAAATTTTAAATGTTGGGGTACTTTATATAAAGCCCCTGGATCATTTTCACATTTCTACCAAAAAAATTACGCTATCATATTTGAATAAATGCTGTTGATAGTGTGCAGGTTCCATTTTCGTTAAAAATTCTAAAATTTTCTGAAATTGCAAATGTTTAAAATTGCTCGGCGTCTTCCCATACATGCACCATGAAGATATTTTTCCTTTAATGGAAATCTGTCCCTTAAAGAAAGATTTGAAATAAGGTCATGTACAATTTTTCGAAAAATTTAAGTACTTTTCATAATTCTATGTGAAAGCATGGGCGAGAAAAATGCTGATTTAGTACTACTAGTTTTATAATTCACAGGTACGTTGAATACGCTTTTAAGTAATTGTATTCATAATTCAATTTAGTATAGTATACAGTAAGGGTAGAGATTCTAGATCAATAAACGGGCACAGATTGACTTCCTACAGTACGTCACACCCACTTTGACCTGTTAAATATTTATATAAATGCATGATAGTATTTTGCTGATAACTGAAGAAATTCTTTCTTCCAGCAGAAGGACTCGGCTGGCAAGACTGGAATGTGAGGCTCACTCGCCCCTTTTCGGAGCACTTCGAGAGTCTCTTTACAACCGCCTTAGAGTCCCACTCCCGGCAGTCGTGCGCGCTGAATAAAAATCTGAGGGCTCGCATGTCCTGGCGCGCGTAAGTACGCGATTATGCGGGCGGCGAGTGCCGATTCCGGAATGATAAATGCAATTAGACTTGGAGATGAGGCCACGAAATCGCAAAGTGCTCATATCGCCGCAGTTCCTGGCTGGCCTGTCTCCGCCCCTCCGGCCATCTCGGCCTCCGGCCATGAAGTGACGCATGTCGTCCGGCCCAGGATCACCCCCGTCGCCCCACTACACTCAGATGCTTCCTACCGCACAGCGCCCGGCACAAAAAAAGAGAGTTCGAACAGAGCAAAGACTACGTCGATAATCTCGAAGCGGTGACTTAGGAGGGAACACGCTGCTTCGTTACGTGCTCAAATGTCGATCGAAACGAAAAAGTTCATTTCACGGAACAGAATGAATAAAACAAGCAAATGCAAGAAGCAAGAATGCAAGAAGGGTCATACAATGTTGGGGACTGTCCTTGATAATGCTTTTACCGTTTGTTTTACTATGGGTACTAGCAAACGCATACACTGATCATATGACAGACATTTCATTTCGTGATTAGCGGAAACGCAAAAGGTGTTATCACATTATCTATTTAGCGTCATATATCAATTGACTGGTACTTCATCATCCATCCATCAGAATTTGGCTATTGTACAGGCGTCAAATCCAGAACTTAAGATTTTCAGGAATGTCTATGATAAATCCTAAAGGCCGGTCACATTATTAAAATAGAAATGTGAATATAATATTCACATTTAGCCCCCAGTTCGAGACATTTTATCGAGAGCATCATCTCAAAACATTTTACTATTGAACTGCTGGGGCAAGAGCAAATATTGTGTACGTTGATGTTATTTTTTCAAACTAGAATGGATAAAACGAAATAAATATCGTATTAAAATATGTTCTACTGAATCTGCTTTTACTTTCTCGCCGGAGTACATAGAAATATATGTAATGTTAAAAGTGAAAACGATGAATCTTCGAGAGAAAACCTTATTGCAAGGTCGTAATGAAGCATTGATAAATCCAGTTACTAAATTTAGAAAATCATTTAACTCATGTGTGGTGTAGCCAGAATCTAAGTGTCGGGGTCTTTGATACTGAAAACTCGAATGACTGCAAAATGTATGTTTGTCTGTCCGTAACAACGCTAGATAAACTGGTGTCGAATTTTTCCTAAAAGATTTGGCTGTTGTCGCGTCCTTTGAATCATATTTTAATTGATATTTTAATTTTGAGGGGTACTTTACATGAAGCCTCGACTTTTTCTTAAAAATTTTAAAAATTACTTTTTTATTAAATTCCATATTGATAGTGAAGGATTGCTTATGAATGATGCAGGTCTCTATGTTCGTAGAAAATCGCACTTTGGAAATAGCTGCAAAAGTTCAGAATTTTTCGGCGTCTTCTTACTAGTACAACTACGAAGAAAAGATATTTTCCTCCCTTAATGAAATCTATTCCAAAGATAAAACTAAAATAAGGTCGTGTTTTTCAAAATCTGAGTTCTTCGCGAAATTTCCATGTGAAAATACGGATTGGGGAAAGTATAGCACTACTTAGTTTTCATTACAAAATCAAACGTGACACCGTCTGATTCAATGATACTGCTTCATATACCGATTTTACTTTAGATAAACTTGCAGATACTTGATGGTGAATTATTAATCCAAACATAACATGGTGATCGACTGGCACGGCTAAAGACCGGGCCCAAAGATTTGTAATAGAAATTGCAGAATTACGTAGTTAATATTACTTACAGACACACAACATCTATGAAAACTATGATTTAATTTTCTTTGCTCACCATCAAAGCGTGATTGTGTCGCAAGTGCCACACTTGAGAATATCTACTCAGAAAATCAAAGCCATCCTCTAGTCTACATAATACGTAATTATTCGAGAAAGTAGATAATTCCCAAGTATAGGAATGAATGAACTAGTGAGAAATATGCGAAAGAAAGAAAAGAAAAAGAAAAAGAAAAGAAAAAAAGAAAAGAAAAGAAAAAAGAAATTAGAGAAAGAGAATGAATGGAATTATTGAATTAATGAATCTTGAATAATTGCAAATACTATTTGGAGTAGCATGATTTATTAAAATATTCATGCAGCATATAATCCTATCTAAAATTCTGACTTCACTAGTCATATTTTATTACGTTTATATATCTTACAAATAAAAGTATCCAAAGCTTTTGCGACAATCATTTATTTCCCAGGAATTGCACAACGTTCTGCAACCTGTCTTGTTACATCATCATACCAAACTTATGAGGAACGCCATCCCATTAAACTACTCCTCTGCAGCAGAACATCTGGGCTGAAAATATTACGAAATACTTCACTCTCACTAGTTGATACAACATAACTAACCGTTACGAATAGACACTCCATTCAAATGGGCGTGAAGGAATATGTTATTATTCCGGCGCTGGCGTCGACCTACCGTCGGCTAGCGGGTTTCAACCAGGACTCTTCCAACAGCGCGGCATCGCCCGAGTCGGGACAAGCCTAAGCTCCCTGACTGGCCTCCTGAATATGTGGTGGTGTAGTACATGTTAGTATTAAGTGTGTCAGTGCAAGGGAAGATGATAGACAAGGGAAGAGTGAAGGACAGATCAAAGCGCGGTCCGTGGCCCATTTGTTGTGGTACTACCTGGCATTCGCCTGGTGTAGATCGGAGAAACCACGGAATTCACTGATCAGGAGCAGCTGGTTGCTAGACTCTTCCAGACAGCGACTGAATTCGACCTAGCTGGTGCTTTCAGTGCTGCCGAAAATCCCAAGCGCCAAGCCGGACTGAACCTAGGACCTCCTGGTCGAGGCGCCGCAGTGACATCAGTTGATGCACTAAGCTACCGCTCCCGGTTTACTTTATCGACTTTCATTACCTTACCCCTGATGGCTTGGTATCCACCTCCTAGTTCTGTATTATAATTGTTAGTAATTAGCCAAACAATTAAGTCTTGAATCTCTCTTAATTGGTAGACTTGAGTTATTGGTGTTTTATCTAAAAGCGCTTGATTTAGAATTTGAAAATATCACACTTTAGTTCTCACCCCATTGTTTCCTTATTATTTGTATGTTTGCAGAATAGCTATCTCTTCTCAGGTATAGTGATGGGTGTCACGTAATCTGAATCTGTATGTTTAGTGTTATTAGTTACAATTATATTCTTATCTCCTATTCATTGCTGAGCCATCTGTGTATTAGGATTTGTAATCATTGTACTTGTTTTCATTTCTAAAATAAACTTCTAAATATTTCTTTTGGGGTAAGTATTTTCCTACAATTAGATCCATATTTACTTTCATTGTAATGTTATTCCAAGGTGGTAATGTGGTTCTTTTAGGTAGTAGAAAAGCGATGATCATATCTCCAGCCTTAGTATAGTAGATAAGCCTCTGATGTACAATGACTCTTTGGTCATCCCAGGGATGTCCTGGGATATTCTCCTTCTGTATTTCTTCCATGATATTTATAGATACCCTCATTATTAGCTATCAATCATTGCGTATAAAATTATTAGTTACTAGTTAATATATGATATCGTGTTGGTCTCAACGAATATACTAATGGTTGACTTGAACTGAAAGGCACCAACACAGAATCGTGAAAGCAGTATGGTTTTAATCATTATTTAAGTCTCCCAGTTGAGCTGTTATAATGTGCACCTATAATCCAATTTTGATTTAATTATATTTGGTATGTTTGTTGAGATATTCTATCAGAGCCCCACTGCACATGATAGCTTTTATGGTGCTGATTCTTCACATCATTCAGTTCTTAACTGGTCAATATGTATCTTCATTTCATCTTTTGTCAATTGGTACTTCTAAGATTGTAATAGATGGAACTTTCTGAGAATATTGTCATCCAAACTTAGAGTTACACTTTCTCTCTTTTCTCTCCTACAAAATACTATATTCAGTCTTGTGTTAGAAATTTTAAAATCGGTGTTTTCTAGACCACTTTGAAGGTTGTCTAGGGTGATTTTAATGAATTGTGGAGTTGTGATGCAGTTGTTGATGATTATATGAAGAATTAAAGGAGGTCATCTCCATCAACTTAGTATATTTATGAGATAGTTTATTTTGGCGGTTTGGCGTCATCATCAGCTGACAATGTAAAAGTAAATATAAATAAAATACAAAATAAGATAGCAAATTAAATTACACAAATGTAAAATGCAAAATGATATTAAATAAATAGACCAGTGGCAAATTATACTACAAAAATACACAATGCAGGGGGCATGTAATAATTAAATACATTTAAATTTTAATTATTGTGTAGACAACAGCACATAAAATTACAAAATTGAAATGCAACTGAGATTAATATATTATTGTATTGAATTTTGCATAATGAAATCTGAGTCATTATGTGCATTTTTTTGTAATTTTCCAGCCCTTCTGCTTGTAGTGTTAAGCTCATAATAAATTGTTCACCATGGTACACATTTCTTTGAAATATCAGATATGTTGGGGATTGTTTATTTGGTGTTTAAGAATGAGATCAGAGAATGGTCTGTATGAGACCATTTACTGATTTATTTGTAATATATCTGATAAGTCTGGCATCATGTTGAAGCATTTATCAATTACTTGGCTGATTTCAATTGGTTTAGCGAAACATCCACCTTCCTGTTAATGAAATGTTTTTGATGTTTGATGCCTCAGCAATTTTAATTTTATTGGGAATGGTCCCTGTCATAACATTCCAGAGCATTCTAATCTAAAGATGGGGGTTTATTTCATCTGATGCTCCATACAGATCAATATTTCTTGTAAACTACTGCTGTTATTGAAATAAGGTAGGTTGATAGAGTTCAGGAGAATGCTCTTTCTTCCTTTCCAACCATTCTGCTATTATATTTCCCTCTGAGGTCACTTTTTTGGATCCTCAGTATATATGGTAGCTTAATAATGTCTCCCACATACAATTGATTTGGGGTTGATCTGACTGATTGCTTCAATTCTGATTAAAATTGTAAATATTTGATTAAATATACATTATAAATTACAATTTATATGAACTTTTATCCTGAGAGCTGCTATTTCTATATGCAATTTATAAGGAACTTTATACTGATAGCCGCTGCTTCTAGATGTGTATTCACTGAAATTTCCTTCAGGTAAGGCATGTGCCAAGGCAATATTACACTTCACTAGCCATTCTTGAATGATTTCTGTTTGCAGAAATTACAATATTCTCTGATCTGAATACAGTGATCACTGGAGAAATGTGTTTCTGAATGCATAAACACATTGTATCCAAATTATTTATTATTAACTTCATGTTTTCTAGTCTTCTATGAATCCATTTGAGTTCCATTGTATTATGTCTATTACTTAGATTTTTAATGGAGAGAAGAGCAATCAGCTGACTTGTTACCTGGGTTTGCTGCTATTTCTAATTGTTGTAATTGTTTTGGAACTGACTACATTTTATTTTCATTTGTGGTTCATTTTCCCATGTAACCTTTACACATTCTGGATTAAATCTTCGGTTTCATCAGTATACCATCTACTATTTGTTTTATATTTTGAATTCCTTTTATTCTGTCCACCTGACTACCAAACTGGTCCAAATTTAGATGATAACTTTCTCCTTGATTGGTTGAATTTATTCATTTTCCAGTTTCTTCCCTACACTTCTGTTCTCTGTCCTGTTTCTCACTGTTTGCTCCTTCTTCCTCTACCCTGTGTTGTTTTTCTTCACTTTCACTTGATAAATTACTAAGTAGTATCTGTTATGTATTATGACTCTCTGTCATTCCAGTTATTATATCATCAAATCTAATACCACTGGGATCTTTGACTACTGTTTTGCTCTTTTATTCTTTCTGGGTTGGTCTTTTCATCTATCTCCACTTTGAGGTAATTTCTTGGCAGGTAATAGTTGGGTTTTGAAGTTCTGTTCCTTCATCAGTTTCATTGGGTGAGATCACTGTAATTGTGGATAACTGTGAAACAGGATGAGTGGACTATTTGTTCCTTTAAAAATTTATTTTGGTAATTTTTTAGTACATTTTCTTATGTGGTTGGCAATCCATTTCTCTTGATCATTGGTTCTTCAGAGACAACATCCATTCATTGTTTTAGATTTTCTCATATGTATTATCTTTTATAGTGCACCATTTTTCTGTTCCCTGATTTAGATGTTACATTAGACACTTCCAATTCTTGTTGATTACAGGAAATTGTATCATTAGTATTAATTTTCATTTGCGTTTGTTTTGTTGTAGATTATTTTCAGTAATGGTTATTAATAGTTTGACCTACTGAATCATCAATTTGTTCTATCCTAATCTGGTGTGTGATATTTCTTTGTAAGTACTGATTTTCTAGATGACTTGTTTGTTTACATACTCAAACAACATAATATTATCGTTGGAAAAATATTTTATATGTTGTATCTTCAAAAACATATAGTTGTTGATTCAGGCAACTTACCATTAATTACTGGTTCTATAAACACCTGTCTTTGAAAGCTCATGATGTGGGAGAATCCAGGGTCACTAATTCCAGCTTTTATAAATGAGGTTTAGTACTAGTTCTTATATTTCTTTGGAAAATCTAGTTTAATAGTACTGTGAGGGAATAAATAGACATGCTGGAGATGATCACTCTTCTTTGTTTGCAGTATTTAAATTAATGTCTCATCCTAATTAAAATTATTTATATTTATTGTACTGTGGTTCTCTGTAGATTTTCTTAACTATGGTTTTACTACTCAAAAATACACAGATTCTATTGTTTGATATTCGTGATACAAATCGTATATCATTTGATGAAATACTTGTTGCGAAATATTCCCATGTAATCTTGATTGTGTCAAAACTTTTGGGTGCTTCAATGACTATGTTCTGATCTTTGATGAAAACATATCTTTTAGATGTTACACTAGCATAGGTTTTAACACGTTACCTCTAAGCTATTTCACGACATTGTAGTGAGCCTTCCCCTGTTGAGTGAAGGGATAAATTAGGCTGGAAACTAAATCAGCCTCTTGGCTAAAATAAAATATTCACTACGATAGATAGTGTTATGTCACCACACTACTACGAAAAATCACCAATTACCTTCACAAATGAATATTTACTCGCGAACTAGCACTGGTTTTATTACCAAACAGCAATCGAGCGTGATTTATTCGCAGCGCTCATAACTACGCCTTGAGCTTTAACAGCGAGCGGTCGGCATGATTGTTTCGGGTCCCTCCGAATGAGTTTTAAATAATAGCCCTGATGATTGAGACCATGATCACAAGCCACGACACGTCGCCAGCATTTAAATCAATCAGAATACATAATAAAAAGATGATATCCATAATATGCTATGAATAGAGGTAAATCTAACCAAATTATACTGAAAATATTATGAATCAATTACCGTACGTATAATTATAAATGAATACAACCCCGTGGTTGGCATCAACTCATCACACGCCAAGTAATATAATGTACTTAATAACGGTCAATAATCTCGGAGGAGAAACGGATGATGCACTCTGTGTAAACAATCCTGTGTTATTAGTAACCTCTATTCCAGCGTACGAAAATCCGGAGCAGATTTCAACCAATTCAGGGATATGGTGTAAGAATGGAGAGGGTACACCTTACACTTGGCACAGCTGAGCCAAAGGTTGTAAAACAGGGATCATTTCTTGTACTTCCAAGAGGCTGTTTTCTAAACAATAATTAATCATACTTCATTAATAATACAACTTTTTCAGTCTGCATTTCCTAACAATTAAAAATATGGACTGTAAAAGAAATATAAGTTTATTCTAATTTATAGATGACTTCTTGAAATTACTTCTTGCCTGCAGCTCCAAAACTGTTTTTACTTATTTTATGTCAAAAAACAGTTAAATTGCGTATGACATATGGGGAAAAGAATTGTGTGCACAATTTCAAAATTACTTGAATTTTGGAATTAAAAATACAACCCTAAGTGTAATAAAATCTATTTTCAAGAATAAATAAGCAATAAATTTTGAGTTTTATCCATGTTGTCCTTTGCAATAATACTTCCGCCATGACAACATGGAAACGATAATTTAATAACTGTATTTCCCACTGAATTCTAGAAGATGTTCACAGATGGGCCAGTTACATTCATTTACTTTATCATTTATTTACTTACTTATTCATTTATTTACTTCATTCTTTACCATTTTGTTTCACAAATTATATACGGTTAATTATTCGATTTGCCTGTTTGTAAAAGTATTTTCACGTCCACACAAAGTATTCAAATATGTATTTTCATTAAAAAAATAATAACAAACTAACAGTATGCAAAGTCAAAAAGTAACCCTAGGGCACTGCCACTGCTGGCATTCGCCCAAATTGCCAGATGGCCAGTCCGGCGGTGGAGGAAAGTGAAGGATTTTATAATCCACCATTCATCTTGTCCATATACATTAACTTGCTGTCTGTACAGAGGATTATCAAACTTTCCTTTTCCAAAACTTCTACATGAAATTCGTCAACGAAGATAGCGCTTCTTTCAAGTTCGTCTCTGTTGAAGGGTAATTTAGCTAAAGGCTTCAGGAGTCGCTGCCATTATCTAAAATATACAAGTGGAGAAGGCGCTGGGGGGTGATCTGTGGAAAACGAAATTATTCGCCATTGTCTGAAATTACTTCCAGCTTTCTTCACACACGCATATTCCATCAACAATACCGTGATATTTTAAGAGTAAGAATACCGTTAGTAAGTACCCTTTGTAAAAAGAAGAAGAATTCAGAATGTATATTTTTTCTTTAAATCCAATTCTTAACTATTTAAGAAATTTAAAATGAAATTTAAAGCTCATACACATAATTATTTTTACAGATTTTATTTCTATCTCAAAAAGTAGCAATTGTCATCTTAATTAACCATGGAGGAATGTTTAAAATGTATAAATTAACTAAATGGCAAAATTAATTAAATGTATAAAATTACCAAAAAGATACAATTTGATGATGTACACAACCCCTCTTAAAATTTGTTTGCTGCTCTACTGTCATAATTTAATTACAGTCATAAGATTTAGACAAATGTACCAATGGCATGGAAATACACATTAGCAAAGCAAAATAAAATCCGCAGCCGTTTTTTGAACGGATAGCAGAAATCTGCGGTAACTCAGCAGTACGCAAACTCTGGTGGTCATTTATATTTACAGATCAACATCCTGTCTGCTAGGAAAAGATGTGAAGTACGCGAATACCATACTCAGAATAATTTGCGCTGAGCAGAGTGATATATGATCTCATTACGCCACGTCGTATCGAATATTCCACAGGGAGCCACCCATCTCGGTAGACAGTCGCTCACCCCACAGGAAGAGAATGCAGCTGGTTTTCCATGAATTTTGCATTCTGCGTACAAGACTGCTTTTCCATGTTTCTAGTGCTTTCAGTAAAATGTAATTTACTTATTCCCTGTCCTTTGTTATCTGAATGCCCTCATGAGTTAATATTGTTAATAAAGTGTTCTTTATATACACGTTTTAGAGCGGAAACATTATCGAAGTCTTTCAACAATCTTAGATTCATCAAAGTAGCCTAAATGAAGCCAAGTATTAAAAGTGTATCAAATTTTGTTTGCACACGGTTTGCTTATATTATTATTGTGTATCAGAAGCATCCTTTTCTAAGTATATAAAAATCAATAAGTGACTGAGGAATAGATTTTACAAACTTTAGGCATGTAGTGGGGGGCCAAAGATGTCTACTTTTGCCCAATAAAATGTAAGCAAGAGATATCGCATGTACTGCCATAGATGTGTCCTGATAGGTAGGCAAACTATTGTCCAGACGTGTTTGTAATAATATTTGACATGGTGCAAGGTATGTCGTATATCTGCCTAACACACTGATAAATAATCTTCAGCAATGATTTTGGTTATCCTGGGGAGCTGTAGGCGAGGAGTGTATTTTTGTAACACACCTAAGCCAGTACAAGTGTATACGAGAGTGGCTGAGCATTTTGATTCTCAAAATGAAAGTTTGATGGTCAGGAGTCAGAGATGTGACTAATAAGGCCAACGCATTGCTATTAGATTTGAGTCCTGTAATATTTCTCGCATTTAGTTACTATCTGCACAACAATGATGCCTTGTATGTCCATGGCTGCCATGAGCTGGTTCATCTATGTAATACGTACTCACCTGCAGGTAGCGTTACTTATTCTTAGAAGTTTGCCACAAAGTTGAGAGCATCCACCATCACTACTGGAGATTCAAAAATGTATTTATGCATCCCACCACTCAGTAGCATATATTAGAGCCATCAGTTGCCGTGGTACAAATTCGAATCTCATGTTCTGAGACATTACAGGATAATGTGGTATGAATGACAATCATTAGGAGGAAACAACTTCATGGTTTAAGTACCCTACAATCAAAACTGACTATTTACTTTTAAACGGCAGTCATGTGAAGTGATAATTCTGAGGGGCAGTTAAAAACATATGGATTACTTTCGTACTATTTTGTGGTAATGGTAGTGACTTACATTTCTTACCTCTAGTCACAGTCTCTCACCTCTCATCAGGATTTCACGTTAATTGAAAAGGAGCAAAATATTCTAACTTACACCTCAACACTGGACTAGTGTTACCACAAAAGTAATACTTCTCAAAATATTTGTAATCCATGTACAGCATTATAATATTGGCATGAACTTGGAAAAGGGCTCTGTTCCACCAATTTTTTCTTCGCGCTGAATTCGAATTCAGGGTCTCAGAGAGACTTTATACCACTCTGGCACAAGCAGCCAAATGCATCTTTCCGAGCAGTTTGAAAGTGGAACATAGGCATTTGCAATTTCCTAAAAAATACGAGATTTCATTTATATTATTCTAATATCTAGCTTTAAGGAACATCCTTCCTCAAAGAGAAACTAGTGGTGCTAGAATGGCAAGCAGACTCTCTGCAGCATAGTTTTCAATTTTCTTTGGTGTGGGAACTGGTAGTGCACAGTCTTGCCCCTCCTTCTTGCCAGCTGCCATCTATCGCTGCCCAAAGTACATTATTTGGAAAAATTTTCTCAACGTTTCTGGTTTTCAAATAGTAGAAACTGGAAATATTATTTTTAAGAATATTAAAGAAGAGTAACACCACGTCCTAAATAGATATTTTCTACTAAAAATTTGGCGCCGTTTTCAAGAAAATGGTGTTACTATTACTGTAAAATGCGAAATTTGAAGGTCTTTTGCGAATCCATTCGAAAACTCATTTGAAGTTATTTAAAGAACATCCACTCAGCAGTATTGTATACAAATTGATGGAAATGCATAATAACGGCAATTCATGAGATATTTAAAAGAACTAAGAAGGCATAATTTATGAAAAAGCAAAATAGAGATGATATATTTAATATGTCATAAACTTTATGACATATTGTACAGTGCACTACTACTATCCATTGGGAAAATTTGAAGAAAATGTTGAGCCATTTCCTCTGAAATGGAGTTTGAGCGTTTCTGAAAATGTGGAATTTTGAGCCTATTTTCACAAAATATTGAGTTTTCGAGAAACTATATTTGACATATCATGTATTTGAGCATGTACCTACATACAATAACGGTGAAGTCACTTCTAATGTAAAAGACATTGATGAGGGGAGATGTCAAAAAATAACATTTTGTAATTCTTGAAAATAAAAAGAATAGAGCATCGACAGACGGATAGACAATGAGGCGTTTATGCCACCGTGTATAATCTGTTTGGCAGTAACTGAAATAAACAATTAAAACAAAAATTTGAAGGCTTTTTGAGAAAATCTTGTTTTGTTATTTTCAAATTGCAAATATTCCACGCACTATTTCACGAAACTACTAAAATTTCCAAAAACATCTCTATATGACTACAATCAATGAACTATTCTGGTACAAGAAATTTCGCCTCAAGGAGAAATCGTGTTCAATCGAAGTTGTAGGAATGTGCCAATTCAAGTTTTGCCATTTTGGAAAATTCAGAATTAACAGCGAAAATCGGACATGCCACCTTTAGAAGTGTATTTTGATTCTAATCTTATAAGAAATTTAGAGAAACTGGGAGACGTTTTGATAAATTTTGAAAATGTCCAGGGTCTATGGTAGTACTCCAACGAAAGATTTTCAAAATCTAAAGCTTCAACTACAGCCAGATTGGATAGATGTTCTTCGACTCCAGTATCACAGGTGGTAGGGGTGTTCAGACAGACGGACGAACAGACGGATGGACTGGACAGACAGACACAGACAGACACAGATAGACAGATACAGAGCAGATAGACAGATAGACAGACAGACACAGAGCAGACAGATAGACAGATAGATTTGACAGACAGACGGACAGACAGGCAGGAAGACGGATGATAGATGGACGGATGACAGGATGGATTGACGGACGGACGGACGGACAGATTTGGACAGATGGATGGATAGACGGACAGACGGACGGACAGATTTGACGGAGCAGGATTTGACGGGATAGATTTGACGGGACAGACGGACGGACAGATTTGACGGACAGACGGACGGACAGACGGACGGGACAGACGGATGGACAGATTTGATGGACAGACGGACGGCAGACGGACGGGCAGATTTGACAGGCAGATGGACAGGCAGACGGATGTAGACGGGACAGGCAGACGGGCAGGCAGATGGATGGTGCAGATGGACAGGCAGATGGACAGGCAGGGATGGACAGGCAGACGGACAGGCAGACGGGAAGCAGGCAGATTTGACAGGCAGATGGATGCGGCAGACGGACAGGCAGACGGACAGGCAGGACGGACAGGCAGATTTGACAGGTAGACGGACAGGCAGATTTGACAGGCAGATGGACAGGCAGACGGACAGGCAGACGGACAGGCAGACGGACAGGCAGATTTGACAGGCAGACGGACAGGCAGACGGACAGGCAGACGGGACAGGCAGACGGACAGCAGACGGACAGGCAGACGGACAGGCAGATGACAGGCAGACGGACAGGGCAGACGACAGGCAGATGGACAGGCAGACGGACAACCTCAGAGAGTAATTTTATAGAAAATAAAACTATTCCGCTCTTTGGATGAATGATATATGGTGATTTATAAATACATGCATGCTTCTTGGCTAGCAAAGTGATTTACTGAATCCTGTTTTCATAATGGCAGTAGAGCACGAGATCAGCATTGATCTAGAAAAGAAGTTGGCCAGTCAGAAAATCTTAATACCAGGAAAATAGAACATTCTACGGAACATCTGGTACATTAATACAAAATCTACTGACTCCATTGGACATAAATTAGGCTTCATGAAACAATTTGTACAAGGTTACCAAAAGATGGGAAGTGTTTCCAAATACCTTTAGAAAAGTTTCGTAATTGTCTGAAGCAAAACTAAAAGATTGCATTCTGTTTGTCTTAATATTAGAGAGAAATGTTTGATCCTGAATCTGAACATACATCAAAGTAGATGATAAAGAAGCGTGGATTTCATTTAAAATTACGTTAAAAATAAATTCCTAGGTACAAAAAGATCCAGACTATGAAGCAATTGTTGCCAATGTGCTGATGCTTTAAACAATCGGTATGTTTAATGTGCTCTAAGGTTCAATTCTAACAGTCATTTATAATTCGTCTGGGATAATTTAGGTGATGTGTTAAGAACTATGTGCTGCTTACCACACTCCAGGTAAGTGATGGAAAACATTATCAGGACGCTTGGACACCAGCATGAGCGAAGAGGAACTGTTGGTCATCACTGAGAGAGTCAGTAAACTGCAATGGGAGAAATGCCAGCAATAACAGACAAAGAGACAAAGAAAATATGTCAATGGACACAAACCCTTTGTTGAATGTAGTGTTAATAACAGGAGCCGTCTTCTTGTTTAAATAAAGTTCTGTTGGTATCAAAAGTACTAGTTTACTTCCTATTTTTATTGCATATTTAGCACATTTACATCTTACTAGGGGATCAAATAGATTAAACTGTGGGTGATGGAAAGAGTTCAGATGTTGATCTGTGCACCCTAAAAACCATGATAGTTATGAAGATTTAAAAGGCTTTTGAAACTTATCTTTGTTGTCTTGTGTATTATAGTATCTATTCAACAGTGAAAAAGGAACAAGAATTCATGTTTGAGAGGAGAGATATTATATGCAGTCAAATTTGCTAATAAATTATAGAACTATTTTATATTGACGGTAGACATTGATAAGCCTATGCAGCTGAATATTGTGAGTTCGTATCCTGTTCCATTTAAGAATTTTTCAGCATGTTTTGATGTTTTTTCATGCCACTCAGATAAAATAATTGAACTTCATCTCATCCACGATCAGTTATATGCCATCATCATTCATTTATGATAAAATCATATTCTAATATAATCATAATTAGCATTATATTGATAAGGATAACATCAATCACAATGGAGAGACACCCAATCGAATCCTCAGCTTGCATAAAATATATTTGACACCTGACCATGTACTTGAGAAAATCAAGTGAAGTAATTTTAGGGACATGGACAGAATCGCGTCGGTGATCTAGAAGTAGGTTGTATAAGGATAATAATTTTAAAATCACTATATTTGCATTTTAGTATTGGGAATCCTTCTAAGTTAAGGTTTGGTTTGTTTTTTTCGTGTTCTGGGCGCGCCAACTGCTTTGGTCATTGGTCCTGCTAGTGTAGGTGCATGTTTGTTTCTCGGGAGATGGCGTGTCTCCTCAGCTGATGAGATCCGGCGCCGACTCACCGTCGGCTAGTGGGTTTCCTAACCAGGACTCTCCCCACTCAGCGGGGGCACTGCCCCAGCCGACAAGCCTGAGCTCCTGACCGATCTCCTGGAATATGTGGTGTAAAGTATGTTAGTGTGTATGTGCGTAAGTGGAGAAGATAGACAGGCAGGAGGAAGGCCAGATCGCGCGCGGGTCTGTGGCCCGTTTGGTAGGATACTGCCCGGTATTCGCCTGGGTGTTGATCGTGGAAACTACGGAAACTACTGATCAGAGTAGCCGGTTACAATTCTCTCCAGACAGCGACTGAGTCTGACCTAGCGGCGCTAGCACGAAAATCGTGCCACAACAGAATTCGAATCTAGGACCTCCCGGCCAGAGGCGCGGCGGGACATCAGTTGATGCACCGAGCTACCGCTTCCGGTTTCGTTGGGCGTCATTAAAACTCCCCATTTTCTAGATGGTGAAGTGATAGCGGCATAATGCACATTATGAATAGAGGAAAGACTGAATGCGGCGTGTCACATACCCATGCACTCCATCCATGTGAGATGTCATTGACGTAACTGTGCCAGAGTAATTGCATTCTCAAATAGTTGCTTTTGATTCAAAATGAGAGTCACTGTCTCCCAAACTAACAGAGGAGTTAGCAAAGCAGTTCCCTTTCTGAAGGAAATGATTTTTCAAATCATTAAGATAATTTTAATCTTATGATATTATTTTCTTTGTTTTAATTTCCTGGTATTCTTGTAATGTATGTATATAATAATATACGTAGTAATGAAATAAATATGCAGTACAGAGAAATTTTATAATGCTGCGGCAAAACAGTGATTTTTCTGACAGAAAATCTGAACTGTGGGCTCCTGTTAAGAAAAAGAGGATACATTCAGTTCTTAAATGGTAGTAGATTACTCCTCTAACATGCTATGTTGTCAAATTTCAGAAACTGCAGTTCTTGATACTGAAAAAGTGTTTCTTTCCAAATGCCGTCTTGTGTATTTAACAATGTTAGAGCCCTAAGTAACATACAGGATTTTTTCTAAAACTGAATAAACCCTGCCAGATCTGGCCTCATTGGAAGCTCTCATGGGATTTTGAAAAAACATTAATTTAGTGTTGTACTTACAGGAAACTCCTCTAGGACTTTTTCGGAAAATTTCTCAAAAATGGCTTCTCGGATTTGTTTCTGAATTTTTTTAAACTGTTTGAATACGTTTGAAATTGACTGTCTTGTTCCTACGCATTACAAAATCTGAAGATAGAGATGTTCAGGTAAATTTTTTCAGTTAATTATTTCTTTAATACTGGTCATGTTCATTTTGATAATTTTAGTAGTTTTGCCTCAATATTGCATACAAAATGTGCAAAGTTAAAATAAATAAAATAATATTACTACTCAGAGAAACACTGCTTGAATATCTAGAAAATTTCCTAAATGTCTTCAAAACCACTGTATTCTCAGACGTAATCATCCCATCCTACCCGCCAGAACTTTAATATCACAACTATCACTGACCTTGCAAAAACTCAAACAAACATCATCAACCTATTGGTAGGCTACAAGAAAGAGACTACTCAAAGAATACAACTACTACCAAGTCTATACAAACGGGTCTTAAACGTGCTGGAATTGCAGGATGGGGCTTTATCCCAGCTAATAGTTAATAAATTTTACTCCTTATCGCATAATGCATTTTTTCTGAAACATCTCATGCTGTTAATATGCTCGTGTGTCCTTCTTCTACTTATTCTTGGTTTTTTTCTTCAAAAGTACCCAAATGAATTTTGGATATTAGTCTCTAATGCTGTTAATATTTATATTATTGCAATTTGTTTGCAAATCCCAAAAACCATTCTGTGAAAAAGAGCCTAAATCTCCCATTTACAGTAATGCTTAAATGATATTTCGTAAACTAGCAAAGTTTTCTAACAACATTTCATAGGACGAGGATTTACTTTCTTCAATGTTTCAAAGTCATAATTGATTCTTACCATTAGAAACGCTTAGAAAAAACTGAAGAAAAAATTAAAATGTAATACCTTAGCCAAGGAGAGTATGAGCCAAGACCCGGAAAAGACTCCAGAACCAATACCAAGAAATTAGAAAGCTAACTAGCATGATAAAAGTCTTTGTCATTCTGGGTAGCACCTCACTAGTTGTTTATTTTATTCTGAGGGGAGGCCAGGCAAATTTTGGATCTAATCTAAATGTTTCATACGCTTTCTAAAGGAAATAATGAGAACTATATATGAATGTTTCTGTGCGAATCACCCTCTGTTTAAATGAGATGACAAACTTTTCCCAACCATAGCCTTAAATATTCCATTCAATGATTTGCAGCAATTAGCATGAAAGTCACCTTCAACATCAAGAATCCCTGATTCTATATTCTCTTCCGTTTTTAGTCTATCTGACGTTGACTCGTCAATCATTTCCGGGCAAAAAGTTCATTTGTATTCCCATGCAGACCTGTAGGACAGCTCTACCTGAACAGAATACTGGGGATATTTCTCGTGGCAGCCGCGGGGAGGGATGTAAACAGTCCGGCTGGCAGGATGGACGGGGGAGGGTCTTCACTGTGTAGACGGCAGTTGAGGCGTCGCGAGGACATCCGCATGCAGATCGCGTCGGGGGCGTCTGCTCCTTCTGCAATGGCAGAACCGAGGACACCAGCAGCCCGCGCCAGACCCCGCAGGAGGGTGTGGGGTGGCCTGAGTAATGAAGCGCACGCTCCGCTCCCTCTCCCCTTCCCGCCACCCGGCGAGGGTATTGGCGCGTCTGTCCGTACGCTGGTCGCGGCTGCCGTGTTTGCGCGGGCGAGTTGTAACAGCCCGCCTCGCCTAGACTGCTATGCGGTGATGACCGGCCTGGAGTGGCCGGGGAGCGTACCCAGCCACCAACAGTGCCGCAGGAGCGTTGAGTCCCGCGGCAAATGATACAGAATGAGATGAGGTAAGGCTTATTTGGGTGCTGTGACGCAAATACGATTGAGTCGAATTAATGCAATGTTCAAGGAAATTCGTATTAAAGTATGAAATGATCTAGATCTGCATTCAATTCTAAACCATGTTGCTACAGTGACCATTCCTTACATCGGTGCTAGGATATTGCTTAATCCTAATAGTTAGTTATAATGTTCGTGGAAATTTTGGTTGCATTAAACATATTTGTGCATAATAAACAAAACTGGTAATGCTACATAAAATTCCTCTTTCAGCTGCTTTTCATTGGGAATGTGAGAGTTAAATGATCCTAAAGGTAGAGAGTTTTGGTCTAGATCGATTTCACTGCTACCAAATTTCTGGTGAAATTTATATTTAATCTGGTCAGAGAGTGACAACTATGGACAAATTATTCTTGCTTCGATGATAATATTACTTGGTTTATTCACAGGCCCTTCCCATCCATGGAGTGACTTATTTAGTTTCCTGTGCATAGTGTTGTTTAATTTAGAACTCTCAGATGAAACTTTCTGCAAATAAACGTGTCCATTGCTACCGAAAACATTTGCTACAGTCATTATCTATAAGTATATTGATGGAAATAAAATGTATATACCTGCGAAGTATAAAAAGAATAATTTTTCGCCCTACTGAGCTTAAGATCAGTTAACCCTATATCTTAAAAAGGAGGATTTTGGTAAAAGAGGCAGTTCATATTAAATAAAATGTTATGAGATGCATTGTGTGTCTGAACTATGTTACATTGTATATTTATGGAATTCTTCTGACAGATGTAAATACTGTTACTTGCAACAACTAAGAAACCTTTATTTGTAATAGATACATAGGTTACAGCTATGCAAACATTGCTTTCAAATTATTCCTTCCCAATTTGAATGCCGGATATTTT
Source organism: Teleogryllus oceanicus (assembly GCA_964035755.1). Lineage (NCBI taxonomy): Eukaryota > Metazoa > Arthropoda > Insecta > Orthoptera > Gryllidae > Teleogryllus > Teleogryllus oceanicus. The sequence continues at coordinate 64,620,007 of CAXIVR010000002.1, forward strand.
CTGTCCATTTTCTTTCTTTTCTATTATCAAATAGATTTAGCAAATATTGTCTAGAAAAACAAAAATCGCTTTTTTTCTTCCTCGAAAGAATCACCAACAGTTCACAAAATTATTAAGAACAAGTTCGGACAGAATGAATTAATGAACGTAACTATTTGCCCAGAGAAGACGGAATATTCCAGTTGTAGTGCTGCAATCTACAGACATATTAGTGAAAATAGGAGTCAAAACAAATAATTTCAAAATATCGTGCTCTCAGACGACCAAGATACAAAAAGGAAGACATTTCGTGATTTTTAAAAAGTCGATCCGGACCTCCGGCAAAATTGTGAAAATGAGGACATGTCCGGGTAGAAGATGACGTCTGGTCACCCTATACGGAGAGCTATTTCGCTTCTATATACTTCAATTTTCGAGGTGGAAACCTTGTCCATCTCGGTGCTTGTACTTGTTCTGAGTGAGCTGATTCAGTTTCTCAGTTCACACACATATTTAACTCAAATCTCACATCCAATTGCAAATCATACCAAGCGATTATGGAAAGATTAAGATGTATATGTGCTGAAAGAAACAGTTCGTGCACAAGTATTCAATTTACTTTTCAATTCGTGGCCATCCATCGTACCTAAAGCAATCGGTGATTGGCAACATTGTACATTACAAACAAAGCAATGTAGCTAGTGTTGTGACATGTTTATTACTAATAACTAACACAAGTGTGATGCGCTTTACAAAGAAACGCCATGTGCATAGCCTTGCCATTTGAAACGACAGCAACTTCAACAACTCTTCTTCTAAGTTCAAAATGATGTTGTATTATTCATATTAATGTCATTTTCATCCAGTCAAAAGTTATGCTACCAACTCAATTTATTCTAGATGCACATGAAAAATATTTGCGCTTTCAACTTGAACAAATCTGTATCGCTATAATAATTTGCCAGCAGATGTTAATAGAACTTAATCGACTATCGTGATCTATTCTTCAATTTTACTTTGTCGCGACCGCTACTACGTTAGAGAGAAAGTTATGTGCGCGGTCAATGGCAAATATTCGGCAGAAAAACAGTTATGGCAGGGCCTGGCAACGAAAAAGTGGATAAATCCAGATGCTAAATTTAGAAAAAATCCTCTAACACGTGGCGTTGCCAGAATCCATGTTTTGTGCGTTCTTTAATACCGAAAAATCGATTGACGGCAAATAGTCTACCCGTTCATCTGTCTGTCCATCTGGCTGCGAACAATGCTGGCGGCTAAACCGTTGAGTCGATTTTCTCCAAAATTGATATTACTCAATCGATCTGACCGATGTCACGCCCCCTTGAGTTTGAAACCGATATTTTAATTTTGGGGCGGTACTTCACATGCATGTGCTATTTTTCGCGCAACTTTGCGTGAAATATAGGCATTTTTTAATTTTGTTTAAACAGTTTTTTTTTCTAAAAAAAAAGTCTGCTTTATTTTTGATGAAATCTAGTTGTTAGATAGTTTGAAGAACGTTTAAGGGAATGACGGAGGTCTCATGTTGATTGAAAATCCTAATTTTTCGAATATTGAATAAATTTAAGTTTTTTCGGCGTCTTCCTGCAACTACATTTATGAATATAAATATATTTTTCTTAATTAAAAGTGTTCATTAAAGATAGATCTGCAAATAAGGTCAGGATCAATTTATCAAAAACATGAGTATTCTTCGCGAAATTGTAGTCACTTTTTATTCAGATGTAGGCACTTTTTATTTTTTTTAAACTATTTTTTCTTAAAAACGGCGCAAAAGTTTTTGATTAAATTTAGACCTTACATGCGTGTAGGACGTGTAAGAAAATGGTGCAGGTCTCATGTTCTTTAAATGCCTATTTTTGAAATTTTAAAAAATTAAACATTTTTAGGCATCTCATAAACAATTGTGATGATAATTCTTTTTCATAATAAAATGTGTTTATCAAAAACAGATCTTCAAATAAGATCCTGGTGAATTCTTGGAAGATGTATTTTTGAGTAATTTGGCGAAGAACATAATCGCCCGCTTGACTGCGTTTCGTGAACGTTTATCCAGGCAGTTGGATGCTTACTCAGAATTGGTATATTATTTCATATTTCTTTGTTTGTTCCTTACATTCGACCCTTCGTTATACATTTACACAATCATCTTTTAGATTTAGAAAAAAAAATCTATTTGAAATATATGAAATAAAAATTGCTAGCCTTTAGGAAATATCAAATTGGAATGCAACAATGGCTCGGAAACAATGACTGGAGCCATTTTTTATGAATTACATCTTATTGTTTGGACATTATTTTCTGTATGAAAAGCAGTTGTAATTGTCAAATTTGTGTTGATTCTTGCTTGAAAACATTCTTGCACCAAATGCAAGATTTGTAATGCGTTTTACAAGAAATGATGACTGAGATGTGTTAATTCGGAGAGAAATTGCTGTATAAATATTTTTACATAACTATTACCAAAGGCGAGAAAGTACATGCTGTTTTAGCACCCTAGGTTGTGTGATGTGTAGCTCGAAAACTACGGATTTTTGAAATAAAGACGAACTATTTCGTTTCTCTGCTCAAAAATTGTGTTTGGAGAAACACTTTTCTCTAAAAGTGTGTGTACTATACGCGGTATTAAAAACCTTTGACCAGAGCAGTTGTGACTTGAAATAAATAACTAAATAAAAACTTTTTTTGCAGAAAGTAGCGATTTTTGTGAAAAGTTAACATGTTTTAGCTCCGAAACCGTCTGACGAAAAATACTTCAACCCATAAGTAGTAAATGTAATGTTATTATTA
>CAXIVR010000002.1:64622896-64757421 GCA_964035755.1 Teleogryllus oceanicus
ATATAAATTAATTGTAGAGTTATGCCACCAGGTTTTTTTTAAAAATTTAATGTTACGTTGTTAAGTAATTTAAAGTTAATATTAGTAATATGTTAATTGTAGAGTTCTGCCACCAGGTTGTATATACCTATCTGTAGAATAATAAATATCTATTTATCTATGTACCTTATAGTCACCTATGGGATATAATTGTTTTATAGTGTCACTTTAAATGCTTATGTGACTGAATTGGTGTATATGACAGTGTTCTGATCATGTAGATTCGCAAGAATTTCCTCCAGAGTACGAAAATGAAGGGCCTTAATTCATGTTAAAGCGTACCTATCAACTTCATCATGCGTCGATAAAACCGAGTGCAGTATCTGCATTTGAACAACATAATGCCTCTTTCCCGACCTAACACCGAACTCTCATGGATGTCTGTCTGGATTAATCGATATCGTCTCGTTTTCTATTTTCTACTTATGTCGAGAGACGTACACGACCACAGCTCTTAGGCCAACATTACCGGGCCATCGAACACCTCTCTGCTGTAGTGGGGATGTTTAGTGAGTGGTACAACGGCACTAGTTCTACTCAAAACAGATTCACCTCTGGCGACGAGCTGAAGAAGTTACGAGAACGTATAGTCGCCGAGGCTATTTCAGATAGTGCTGCGTGCTACTATGATCACGTCGGCAGAGAGGACCTGCTACCGTACGAATACCAGGGCTGCGACTCCACTATCTCTGGCCCTCGGTGACCCCCACCCTCAAGAGCTCCACCGGAGGTGTACCACAGAGACGGATGTCACCCCAGTGCTTGCGAGAGAACAATGTGACCGCTCTACCTTTTCACTATCGGATAACTCAGTAACAATAACCTAGTAGTATTACTTGACCTGTGACTTGTTATGACACACCAAAAATTAGGAATAGTTTTATATGTCCTAACTGCCCTATAGGAGTGGGTTCGTCTTTTATCCTGCTTTTGTAATAAAAGAAACATAGGCAAGTTAATCTTTTAACTATGAACAGATTTCTAGATATATTCTGTTAAATATTGGAATACAATTTTATTTAGCATTGACACATGGCATTGAAAAATTCTATCACTTGCTCTACCTTTAGCAATTACGTGATTTCCTAACCACTGCAGTTGCGTTTTAACACTTGCATAAACACTTTACATAAAATTATATTACCCTTCACTTCACCAAAAAAAAAAAAAAAAACAAACAAAAAAACAACAATAAAATAACTGTACACAAGACAATACTACATGAAAATACAAAATACTGAAAAAGAATCACATACCAAAATACTATTTACATACACCTTCAAAGAAATTGTCACGAATAGTGAATGAAATATATACAAGACGTTGTTTCACTTCACGAAGATTATTACTTTACACAATTTAGCCAGCAAAGAAAGAAAATGTCATTATGCAATGAACGTACAATTACACGAAAATTATTACTTTACACAATTTAGCCAGCAAAGAAAGAAAATGTCATTATGCAATGAACGTAAATTAATAATAACTCTTTTACTAATTATTGGTTTTGAACAATTTGAAAACGATTAAACAATAAATTGAAAACACACACTAAAATAAAAAAATATCGATAATAGAAAAATGAAATAAATAGGTTTTTAATTTTTTTACAGGAATTAGCTATCTGCTTCTTTTACGACTGCAATATGTAAAATATTACGTTTAAAGATTTTAATGTAATTACTCGACTATCTAGTCTGTAAGTGAGGTGATTCTATCTCTGAATAATAATTCTCGCTTCTTTAAACAGTTATTTTGTTTGAGAATTCCTAGTTCAGTTTTCTAACTCACAACACGTCGTCTCGAAATAATATTTCCACAGCTTGGAGCGGCGACGGCGACCCAGATCCTTTCAAGATCGTGGCAACCCCTTTGCTTCGGCGAACACGTGCTCTGGTGAATCGCTACCACAGTCCTTCGAATTTTATACAATATGACTGCAATATCTCCGCGTAATGAATTTCTTATGGGGTAAGCCAAGACGAAAGACAAAAAAATGCTGGAAATAGAAAGAAACATTTCCTATAGCACATGCTTTCCTCTTCATTTAGTTCAAAAATTTTTTTTTTTTTTAAGGGTTTTTTTTTTTTTTTTTTTAAGAACAGAGTGAAATGCTCTTATAGAAGCATCGTGGCAATGATCCGTTTTACTGTTAGCTATGAATTTTAGAAAATTGCAAAAGTTAAACATTTTTTCGTCGTCTTCCTACAACTACAAAAAAGAAAAGAGGGATTATTCCCACATATGAAATTTGTTCTTCTTAATTGGTTCTTTCATTAGATTATGTACATTTTTTGAAAAGTTTAGTTTTGCGCAATATTGAGTAAATCTGAAAGTTTTTCTGAAAATGAACTAAATTTTCTCAAAAAGTACCAATTTTTTCTAAAAACTTTCTGTATGAATTTCTAAATTCACTGTTTAAGCTGTCATAAGGGTATTTTTGATGTATTCTTCTAGATTTTAAAAAACTATGAAAATGTTTTTTTAAAATATGGTTTACGCCATTAGTATGCACATTTTCAGCTATTTGTATATATTATTGCATTTGTAAATATAATTGCTACAAATTATTTCCAATAAAGTTTTTCGAAATCTCAAATTTTTGTCTGAAAAAGAGTTGTAAATTTCGCATATATACACTAACGCTTAAACGCCATTTTCTTAAAAACGGCTCTACATTTTTCAAGGAAAATTTTCGGTGATTTTACTCTTCTTTAATACTATTAAAGTAATATATCGATTTTCCTTATACCTTTAGCTTTTTACGCCGTGGAAAGTTCTAGGGTCTATGTGATAAGATTCTTTCTAATGTCTCAGAGCAATCTGCCAAGCAGGCTTTCTTATGTATAAAAGATGGAAGAATGCCCAGAGGATGCATCGTGAAAGCTACTTTATTACCCATTAAGTATGCATTCACAAATTAGAAAGGGAATAGCTAAAACAGCGCATTCAATTCTCAGTAGTCGTCTCTGGAGAATCAGCAGTAAAACACTTGCGAGCAGAAAAAGTATTAATAAAAAGTTGGACGAACGAGACGATTGGAAAGGTATATTACCGTTTTAGAAGCTCTGCGCACATGGAGAATATGTAGCTCGTCTTTACTGAAGGCATGCAGAGCAAACAACATTGAAAATGCAAAATAATTGAATTATAGTTATTAACGAAACGAGTGGCTACAGCAGGGTATACTGCATTAGTGGTATGTTCAAGAAAACGAGCGACGATAGGAGCGATTTTTACTATTTACCGCGAGTGCAATTATATCCATGAGTGCCTTCATACACACGTTACGTTCAATAATTTTTCCTTTCCATTTAAGAATAATTTCAATTTGGAAAAATTGAAGCACATCTTTCCCATTCGGAAGTATACATTTGATGACGTATTGCTTCAGAAAAAAGGCCTATATTAGTGAGCCATGCATTGTGTAGGTATGGTCACTATAGTGACTTCCAGGATACAGAAATGTGTCAGGAACAATGTACTTATTCCGGATGAAATTTTAGAAGAAGCTGACAAAGCCATTAAAACATTACTGGCCAGAAAAATTTAAGATAGATATGAGAGAGAATACAACATGTATAATCATTGGAAAGTGAAAAAAGAAAAGAGTCGCTTTTTTAAAAAAAATCATTTATTACCTGTTCAATTACATATAATTAGCGTACCCGTGCGAGAACTCTCGCATATTAAACTCCACCCTAATTTTTGCTTAAGCCATAGTGAAACTTGGGAACTTAAAGTGAAACTTGGGAACATGTGGTCCGTTTCCATCGTACTTCCTTCCATGTACATAGCACCTATAAGCCACCGCAAAACGATAAATGAATGGTTGCATTACATGCATAAGAACAAATTATCATCTGCATCAAACAACTATTAATAGTACTTCTAGTTGTTACTGCGAGAGCGCATCTTGAATTAAAAATTATGCAAATAAACTTTGTCAGTCTGCGCAAACCACGATGTACAGAGAATGGGTAAATAGAATAAGATAGATGAATCTAAGCCTTCTAAGTAAGAAGTAAAGATGGCCACCAGCACCAAGGGCTGAAACACCTTCTAATGCTTCAGGCCTCCGAACCACGTCATCATTGTCTGTGACGTAAGCAAATGTAGACCCACGCTGCCTGCATGTCGGCCTTTTAGCATTGTAGCTGAGCAAAACAGTGCCAGAGCGTTATTTGCCAGTGTTTTTTAGATTTTTAGTTGCTCAATAATACTTACTTGAAATCTGAAATATAGGTTTTAGGTGTTGGGTTTCCAATTATCAAGGGAAATATGAAAATGGCCCCCGAGTACCTGCATTTTAAAGGTTAGGGAAGGGAAAATAGCACCGCTGAGCACATGCACAGTCTGTTAGCAAACATTTTCAGTAATTTGAGTAATTCTATTCTAATTTATTTTTTATTTTGATGAAATTTCATGTTTTTTACAAGATCTTCTTCTCATTTCGAAAAGTAGCTACGTCCATCCATCACCCCTATTTCAGGCTCTCACAACCTCCTCAGCTAGCCACCGGGAGCGGTAGCTCAGTGCATCAACTGATGTCACTGCAGCGCCTCTGACCGGGAGGTCCTAGGTTCGAGTCCTGACGGTGGCAGGATTTTCGACACTAGCTTTTCAGCTAGTGGGTGGGAGAGTCCTGGTTAGGGGGAAACCCCCGTAGCCTACGGTAGGTCGGCGCCGGATCTGACCATCCAGCGGGGTAAGATCACCGCCGTCTTCCGAGAAAAACATGCACTACACTAAGGACTTTGGACTAATGACCAAAGCAATTACGCGCCCGGAAACACGCAAAATCAATCAATCATGGCACCTTGACTTAGTAAGAGGAGCAAAATCTGGCTCACCCAACGTGCGTGAAGACACCGCCTCCAATTATTTCTTGACGTTGAAGTTGTAACTCGATATTATTTTCTTGTCATCGGTTAGGGTGTGATTTACATACATTTGATATTTTTTTCTGTTAGTAAAAATTCTTTCAAAATTGTATGTTTTAGGCATTTAGAATCAAGTTAAGCTATTTTTATTTCTTATTTTCGCATATAATATTTGCAAAATTGCATATTTGGGCCATACTTGCATATTTTTGTTGCATATTCATCTCTGCGAGGTATTTCAATGAATCATTGCGTGTTGTTTGGCCGAGTGGAGTTCATCATGAGAAAGTTCTACTATTTCTGTCAGATGGTGCTTCTTGTATGTGAAAAGCAGGGGCTGCGATAAACGTTTCTTATCCTAAACTTCATCTAACTTGCACCGCTCACGCTTTACATTACGTTGCAGAATCTGTGAGATTTCAATTCCCAGATATTGATCAGTAGATATCAACTGTCAAGAAAGTATTCTTGAGGGCTCGAAGTTATGTGGATATTTTTAAGACAAATTACCGTGACCTACTTCTACATCCCCAACCAGTAATCACAAGGTGGGGTACTTGGCTGAAGTGGTGGGCTGAATATTATTCCAATTACTTTGATCAAATAAAATATGTTATGTGTAAGAAACCTATTGATTGATGATGTGAAACGAGAATTCAGTCGGTTTAAAGAAATTTTGAGGCCAAATAGACGTTCGTTTATTTATTTATTTATTTTATTTATTTTACGTCAAAAAACAGTTAAAAACTGCGTATGACGTGCTATGGGGAAAAGTGAATTGTGTGCACATTTTAAAATTCTGTGATCCCTACACTAAGTCATATACTATTAAATTTTGAATTTTGAAAGGGAGAAAAAAAAACTCCCATGTAATAAAATCTATTTTCAAGGATAAATAAGCAATGAATTTTGAATTTTGAAAGGGAGTTTACGTTTGAGAACTTGAAAAAGGTGGTTGTTTGCAATTGCAACAATTTTTCAAGTGATCAATAGACTTTGTTGAAGGTATGTCCCTTTTTTTCAATTTACTAACAATTTCTTTTAACCAAATACTGTTGGCTCACAAGTGAAACGAATTAATCAAGTTTTTCAAGTTTTAAGTTATTTCATCATTGGGTTCTAGATTTTATTACCATTGAGAGAAAGTCATATTTTTGGTGCAATACCTATATTTTTTATTTTGTGAAATGTACATTCACTGCTTCTCCCATTATTATCTTAAGAACTGAGGGTTCTTCAAAATTAAGCCTTAAATGTTCAAGTATGTCACTTGTAAAATTCAAGATTTCTGACTTTTTGCTGTAAACATATTTTCAAATTAAATTTATTTATTTTTTTCGCATATTTTAATTTTTTTATATATTACCAAATATATTTACATATATGTGCATATTTCGCTGTTTTATTGATAATAAATCACAGCCGTAGTTATTACTATTACATTGACAGAAAAAAATAAAACTTTTAGTCGTTAAAGGAAGTGTGCTGCGAAGCAAGAGATGAAATAGTAGACAATGAAAGAATGGCAAGAAAAAATGAGAGATAAGTAAAGATATTGACATTACATCTCAAGACAAATGTAAAAGTAGATCTTACAGGTAAAGTGAACGCAGAAATATCAAACGATGGAATGTAAATGTTCAAAGATGGAAGCAAATTAGATCGATTGATTTATTAATTGATGTTTCCGAGAACGTGAACTGTTATAGTCATCTTTCCCATTTCTGTACTAAATGTTCTTCGCGCCTGGAGGTGTTCAGGTCTCAGTGTTCCTCCCCTGCTGGATGCTGAGATCTACACGTAGGTTTACGGGAGATTTACCGATCAAGGTATCTCCCCCAGAGGTGCACTGCCCCAGCCGGATCTAGCTCTAAGCTCCTGACTGGGCTCCCGAAATATATGGTAGTGCAGGTATTGAAAGTGTGAAATAAGTGTGCTCGTGTGGCAAGGAAGAGGAAGGAAAAATCGCGCGTGATTCATCGCTCGTTTGAGATGGTACTGCTTCAGATTTCGTGTAGTATTGTTTGGAGAAACCAAGAAAAACTACGTATCAGAGCACCCGGTTGCCCGGCCTGAATTCTCCTTCAGACAAAGTTCGTTTCTTACTAACTCGTGCGGAAAATCTGCCTCAGTCGGGACTCTAAACCTGGGCGCTCCCGGTCAGAGTCACTGCAGAGACAGCAGCATTGGGTCTGAGCTAAACTCAACCGCTGGAAATACATTAGAGCCACATGAAAACTGAGAGTGGGAAGGAACAAGTGGAGAGGGATTCACGAGCCCCAGTGCCGAGGGGAGAGGGCGAGGCAGAAGGCTGAGCCGCGAACCCCCTCCCGAACGGGATCATTACGGGAGTATCAGTTTTCCATTTTCCACAAACGCGCGTTCTTTATTAGGTTTCGCATTTGACGGCGCCACTCGTCCGCCTGGCTGCTTGCGCTCACGCCCATCTGCGATATTTTTCGCATCCCGCGGCGTCTGTCATGTGATCCAACGCCCCAAAACTTCAGCCGTCAAGGCACGGTTAATGACATAAGAGTTACCTGCCTGGAAATCCATGAATGTGAAAAGGAAATAATGAACGTTTTTCATGCTTTTTGAAAATAAATTTCCGTGTGGAGGAATTAAAGAGTATAACGCTTACTGATGTTCTGAGCAATTAATAGGAATATTCCGATAATAAATTGCCGATCTAAAATATATTTGAATGTAAAGCTATGCAAAGTATATTATTAATTCCAAAATATTAACAGGATGTCATTTTCTATTTGTATGCTAAAATTGAGTCTTTCACTGAATTTCAATTAATTTGTAAAATATAAAAGCATCTAATTTTTGGTTTACAAATTTTAATTCTACATGATACAAGAAAATGATTCCTTTTTAGAAATAAAAATAGGAAATACACTACAACATTCATATTGATCTTGGTGGAATAATGTTTTGTTTTTACTTATTAAAGGTCGCTTTTCAACTGCATTGTCGTATTGCGACCACTGTAGTTTAGCATTGGTTTTGTAACTTTAGCGTCACGGTAGCGGAACACGCATAAGGATGCACACAAACATCCATACCCAAGGCGGGATTCGAACATGTGATCCCTCAAGCCAAGCTAGTGACGGTCCTTCATTCTTAGCGTCCTCGGCCCAGGCGGCGGCGTTATATTATTTTTTTATTCATTGCGAGAAATTATTGTTTTTTACACAGACAAGATTACGGTATTTGACCAAGGCAAACAGCTGAGATAATGCTAGACGATTTATCTGTAGCCTTAATTATTATAAATGTATTCTTGTGAATGATCGTATGCCAGAAAGTCACGGTTTGGAGTCATATATTATTGTTCAGTTTTATTGTATATAAGAATTTATACTCATAAATTACTTATCCTTAAAACGGATAATAATAACAATATCGATACAAAATCATGAGTTCAAAGAATGTGGTAATACTGCAGCCTGTAATTTGCTGCAAAATTAGTTAATCAAGCAATAGCAATAACTTATATTGTTTTTTTGGTCGAAACGTAAAAATAACTAAGATACTCACTATACTATTGTCACTGTTTTCTATGCTAAAAGTTATATTGAAATTGAAGAGTTATGATTCATCATGATGACTTTGAGTATCATAATTAATCTAAACTGAACTGGAACCAACACATCAATAGTAAAATACAGCAAGCAAAAAATAAGATACACCTACTAAAACCCATCATTAATCGATCTTGACACTTCCCACTCCCAACCGCCATATCCATCTATAAAAATATCATTAGACCACTCCTCCTTTACGCCTGTCCAGTTTGTATCTCCGTTGCAAGAACACACCTAAACAAGCTCCAAATAGTCCAAAACCAGTTTCTTAGAACTTTCACAAATGCTCCTTGGTTTGTCTCAAACTCACAGCTCCACAAAGAATTTCAAATTGACTCCATACAACACCATATGATATATCTCTCAACCCAGTTTTATCACTTCATACCTCAAATTCCACACCTAGACAATTTCAGACTCCGGAAAACTCCTCATAGAACCAGATTACAAAATAGATATCCATACCAGACATTCCTAACCAAATTTGCCAAAATAGATTGTTTTTAGAGGTGTTAGGATAGTTTCCTCACCCGAATTAGTTTTTAGTTTAATTTGAAATTTAGAATGTAAACCATCAAAACATATATAAAGTGTTATATGCTCAAGACTATGTATGCTCTGTAAAATAAAATAATAAAAAATCTTAATTAATATCATCAGTGCAATGGAACTGAACTATTTCGAGGAGAAATATTGTTCCTAAAATGAATTAATAAACGTAAACTATTTAATGAACTAATAAAGCAAAGATTAAATTCAATTATTGTATTTGTCACATTACACCAATATCGACAACACTCTCTTCACTATGGTGTCAGCGCTCTGCCATAGTTCATTAACAGTCTCACAGCTTCAGAATTTTGGGGCCTGGCGCCTCAAGCACCTCAAGCAGCCAGCAAGCTACTGTCAGATGTTCTACAGTATGCACATATATACTTTGCATTACATACATGTTGCATAATTTTAAGCTTAAAGGAACATTTGTTTTACTGTTCAGATTTCTTATATGATATTTTGTAAACATATGGCCCCTTCAAAAGGCAATTGCTGTAGTTCTGTCCGCTGCATACGATGAAACAACCGGATATTTCTTTCGTGGTGTTGAGTGTAGTTATAGTGCATTTTTATTATTATAATTCGCACTGTTTCACGATTTTTGCTTAGAATATGAAAACTACGTACTTTTATAGAAATAGCGTTCCTATATTCAAGTACATAACGTACATTTACTACTTATTGGAGTTGAAGTATTTTTCGTCAGACGGTTTCGGAGCTAAAACATGTTAACTTTTCACAAAAATCGCTACTTTCTGCAAAAAAAGTTTTTATTTAGTTATTTATTTCAAGTCACAACTGCTCTGGTCAAAGGTTTTTAATACCGCGTATAGTACACACACTTTTAGAGAAATGTGATTCTCCAAACACAATTTTTGATCAGAGAAACGAAATAGTTCGTCTTTATTTCGAAACTCCGTAGTTTTCGAGCTACACACACAACCTAGAGTGCTAAAACAGTATGTACTTTCTCGCCTTTGGTAATAGTTATGTAAAAATATTTATACAGCAATTTCTCTCCGAATTAACACATCTCAGTCATCATTTCTTGTAAAACGCATTACAAATCTTGCATTTGGTGCAAGAATGTTTTCAAGCAAGAATCAACACAAATTTGACAATTACAACTGCTTTTCATACAGAAAATAATGTCCAAACAATAAGATGTAATTCATGAAAAACGGCTCCAGAGTCATTGTTTCCGAGCCATTGTTGCATTCCAATTTGATATTCCTAAAGGCTAGCAATTTTTATTTCATATATTTCAAATAGATTTTTTTCTAAATCTAAAAGATGATTGTGTAAATGTATAACGAAGAAGAAAAAGGGGTCGATTGGAAAAAAACAAAGATGAAATAAAAACCCAATTCGAAAACATCCCATCCCCCAAAAAACGTTCACGAAACGCATCAACGGGCTTTTTGCCAAAATTATCAAAATACATTTTCAAAATTCACCAGGATCTTATTTGAAGATCTGTTTTGATAAAACATTTATTATGAAAAAATTATCATACAATTGTTATATGAAGATGCCTAAAAATGTTTAATTTTTAAAATATTCAAAAATCAGGCATTACAAGAACATGAGACCTGCACCATTTTTCTTACGTCTACACGCTATGTAAGGTCTAAATTTAATCAAAAACTTTTGCGCCGTTTTAAGAAAAAATAGTTAAAAAAATAAATAAAAAGTGCCTACATCTGAATAAAAAGGGTCTACAATTTCGTGAAGAATAATCATGTTTTGAAAATTGATCTGCCTTATTTGCAGATCTATCTTTAATGAACACTTTTAATTAAGAAAAATATATTTATATTCATAAATGTAGTTGCAGGAAGACGCTGAAAAAACTTAAAGTTATTCAATATTCGAAAAATCAGGATTTTCAATCAACCTAAGACCTCCGTCATTCCCTTAAACGTCCTTCAAACCATCTAACAACAAGATTTCATCAAAAATAAAGCAACCTTTTTTTTTTTTGAGAAAAAAACTGTTTAAACAAAATTAAAAATTGCCTATATTTCACGCAAAGTTACGCGAAAAATAGCACAGGCATAGAAAGTACCGCCCCAAAATTAAAATATCGGTTTCAAACTCAAGGGGGCGTGACATCGGTCAGATCGATTGAGTAATATCAATTTTGGAGAAAATCGACTCAACGGTTTAGCCGCCAGCATTGTTCGCAGCCAGATGGACAGACAGATGAACGGGTGACTCTTTGCCGTCAATCGATTTTCGGTATTAAAGACGCACAAAACATGGATTCTGGCAACGCCACGTGTTAGGATTTTTCTAAATTTAGCATCTGGATTTATCCACTTTTTCGTTGCCAGGCCCTGCCATAACTGTTTTTCTGCCGAATATTTGCCATTGACCGCGCACATAACTTTCTCTCTAACGTGGTAGCGGTCGCACAAAGTAAAATTGAAGAATAGATCACGATAGTCGATTAAGTTCTATTAACATCTGCTGGCAAATTATTATACGATACAGATTTGTTCAAGTTAAAGCGCAAATCATTTTCATGTGCATCCTAGAATAAATTTGCAGTTGGTAGCATAACTTGACTGGATGAAAATGACATTAATATGAATAATACAGCATCTTTTTGAACTTAGAAAGAGTTGTTGAAGTTATTTCGTTTCAAATGGCAAGGCTATGGCACATGGCGTTTCTTTTAAAGCGCATCACACTTGTGTTTAGTTATTAGTAATAAACATGTCACAACACTAGCTACTTACTTTGTTTGTATTGTACAATGTTGCCTATCACCGATTGCTTTAGGTGATGGATGGCCACGAATTGAAAAAGTAAATTGAATACTTGTGCACGATCTGTTTCTTTCAGCACATATACATCTTAATCTTTCCATAATCGCTTGGTATGATTTGCAATTGGATGTGAATTTGAGTTAAATAGTGTGTGAACTGAGAACTGAATCAGCTCACTCTGAACAAGTACAAGCACCGAGATGGACAAGGTTTCCACCTCGAAGATGAAGTATATAGAAGCGAAATAGCTCTCCGTATAGGGTGACCAGACGTCATCTTCTACCCGGACATGTCCTCATTTTCACAATTTTGCCGGAGGTCCGGATCGACTTTTTAAAAATCACGAAATGTCTTCCTTTTTGTATCTTGGTCGTCTGAGAGCACGATATTTTGAAATTATTTGTTTTGACTCCTATTTTCACTAATATGTCTGTAGATTGCAGCACTACAACTGGAATATTCCGTCTTCTCTGGGCAAATAGTTACGTTCATTAATTCATTCTGTCCGAACTTGTTCTTAATAATTTTGTGAACTGTTGGTGATTCTTTCGAGGAAGAAAAAAAGCGATTTTTGTTTTTCTAGACAATATTTGCTAAATCTATTTGATAATAGAAAAGAAAGAAAATGGACAGAAAATATCCGGCATTCAAATTGGGAAGAATAATTTGAAAGCAATGTTTGCATAGCTGTAACCTATGTATCTATTACAAATAAAGGTTTCTTAGTTGTTGCAAGTAACAGTATTTACATCTGTCAGAAGAATTCCATAAATATACAATGTAACATGTTCAGACACACAATGCGTCTCATATTACATTTTTATTTAAAATATTATGAACTGCCCTCTTTTTACACCAAAAATCCTCCTTTTTAAGATATAGGGTTAACTGATCTTAAGCTCAGTAGGGCGAAAAATTATTCTTTTTATACTATCGCAGGTATATACATTTTATTTCCATCAATATACTTATAGATAATGACTGTGACAAATATTTTAGAGCGCGTGGACACGTTTATTTGCAGAAAGTTTCATCTGAGAGTTCTAAATTAAACAACACTATGCACAGGAAACTAGGAAAATGAGTCACTCCATGGATGGGAGAAGGGCCTGTGAATAAACCGAAGTATTATCATCGAAGCAGAATAATTTGACTCATGGTTGTCACTCTCTGACCAGATTAAATATGAAATTTCACAAAATTTGGTAGCATTGAGAAATCGATCTAGACCAAAACTCTCTACCTTTCAGGATCATTTTAACTCTCACATTCCCAATGAAAAGCAGCTGAAAGAGAATTTTATGCTTAGCTTGTTACCAGTTTTGTTTATTATGCACACAAAATATGTTTAATGCAACCAAAATTTCCACGAAACATTATAATAACTAGTAGGATTAAGCAATATCCTAGCACCGATGTAGGGAATGGTCACTGTGTAACATGGTTTAGAATTGAATGCCAGATCTAGATCATTTCATACTTTTAATACAATTTCCTTGAACGTACATTAATTCGACTCAATCGTGTTGCGTCACCAACACCCAAATAAGCCTTGCCTCATCTCATTCTGTATCATTTGCCGCTTCAGGACTCCAACGCTCCCCCTGCCTTTTTCTGTTGGTGGCTGGTGCGCTCCCCGGCCGCCGAGCCGGTCATCACCCACGCCCCCGCCAGGCAATCTGGGCGAGGCGGGCTGTTACAACTCGCCCGCGCAAACACGGCGGCCGCGACCAGCATGCGGACGGACGCGCCAATACTCGCCGGGTGTGGCGGGGAAGGGGAGGGGCGGAGCGTGCTATTCATTACTCGGGCCACCCCACCCTCTGCGGGGTCTGGCGCGGGCTGCTGGTGTCCTCTAAGGATTCTGCCATTGCATGAAGGAGCAGACGCCCCCCGACGCGATCTGCATGCGGATGTCCCTCGCGACGCCTCAACTGCCGTCACCTGATGCGAAGACCCTCCCCCCCCGTCCATCCTGCCAGCGGACTGTTTACATCCTCCCCCGCGGCTGCCACACGAGGAAATATCTGATATTCTGTTCAGGTAGAGCTGTCCTACAGGTCTGCGTAGAATACAAATGAAACTTTTTTTTACCCCGGAAATGATTGACGAGGTCAACGTCGAATGAACTAAAAACGGAAGAGAATATAGAATCAGGGATTCTTGATGTTGAAAGGTGACTTTTCATCACTAATTGCTACCGTCATTGAATGGAATGTTTAAGGCTATGGTTGGAAAAGTTTGTCATCTCATTTAAACAGGGTGATTCGCACGAAACGGCCATATAGTTCTCGGTATTTCCTTTAAGCGTATGAAACATTAGATTAGATCCAAAATTTCTACTTACAACCCCCCCCCCTCCGAATAAAATAAACAACTAGTGGTGCTACAGAATGACAAAGACTTTATCATACTAGTTAGCTTTCTAATTTCTTTGGTATTGGTTCTGGGTCTTTTCGGTCTTGGCTCATACTCTTTCCAGCAGCGCAATTCTTTTTTAATTTTTTTTTAGTTTTTCGCGTTCCTAATGGTAGAATCGAATTATGACTTTAGAAACATTGAAGAAGAGTAAATCCTCGTCCTATATGAAAATGTTCGTTGAAAACTTTGCTGGTTTTACGAAAATATCATTTAAGCGTTACTGTAAATGGGAGATTTGAAGCTCTTTTTCACAGAATGGTTTTGAGTTTTGCAAACAAATTGCCGCTAATGTAAATATTAACGGCGTTAGAGACGTATCCAAAAAATTCATTTGGGTACTTTTTGAAGAAAAAAAAACAAAGAATAAGTGAAGAAAGGACACGAGCATATTAACGACATGAGAGATATTTCAGAAAAAAATGCATTTGTGCGATAAGGGTAAAATTTATTAACTGATGACTGGGATAAAGCACATCCTGCAATTCCAACACGTTTAGACCCGTTTGTGTAGACTTGGTAGTAGTTGTATTCTTTGAGTAGTCTCTTTCTTGTAGCCTACCAATAGGTTCAGTGATGTTTGTTTGAGTTTTTGCAAGGTCGGTGATAGTTGTGATATTAAAGTTCTGGCGGGGTAGGATGGGATGATTACGTCTGGGAATACAAAGTGGTTTGAAGACATTGAAATTTTCTAGATATTCAAGCAGTGTTTCTCTGAGTAGTAATATTGTTTTTGTTATTTTTTAACTTTGCACATTTTGTATGCAATATTGAGCAAAAACTACTAAAATTATCAAAAAAATGAACATGATATTAAAGAAATAATTAACTATGGAGAAAAAAATTTACCTGAACATCTCTATCTTCAATTTTGTAATAGTAGGAACAAGACGAAACAATTTCAAACGTGTTCAAACAGTTTAAAAAAATTCAAGAAACAAATCCGAAGCCGTTTTTGAGAAATTTTCGAAAAGTCCTAGGGGTTTCCTGTAAAGTAGCCCCCAAAATTAATGTTTTTCAAAATCGCAGAGCTTCCAATGAGGCCAGATCGACAGGGGTTTATTCAGTTTGGAAAAAATCCTATCTTTACTTAAGGCTCTAACATTGTTAAATACACAAGACGGCGTTTTGGAAAGAAACACTTTTTTCAGTATCAAGAACTCACAGTTTCTGAAAATTGACAACATAGCATGTTAGAGGGAGTAATCTACTACATTTAAGAACTGAATGTATCCTCTTTTTCTGTAACAGGGCCCCACAATTCGAATTTTTCTGTCGAAAAATCACTGTTTTTTTGCCGCAGCATTGCATAAATTTCTCTGTACTACGCATGTTATTTCATTACTACGTATATTATTATATACATACGTACAAGAATACGGGAAATTAAAAACAAAGAAAATAATATCATAAATTTAATTATCTCAATATTGATTTGAAAAAGTCATTTCGTGAAAGGGAACTGCTTTGCTAACTCCTCTGTTGGTTGGAGATTAGTGACTCTCATTTTGAATCCAAAAAACAACTTCTTTGAGAATGCAATTATACAGCACAGTTACGTCAGCCAAACATCTCACATGGATGGAGTCACGTAGGGTATGTGTGACACGCCACGTTCGGTCTTTCCCTCTATTCATAATGACGCATTATGCGCTATCACTTCACCATCTAGAAAGTAAGGGGTTTTAATGACTTGCTTAACTTGAAACCGGAAGCGGTAGCTCAGTGCATCAACTGATGTCACTGCAGCGCCTCTGACCGGGAGGTCCTAGATTCGAGTCCTGATGGCGGCACGATTTTCGACACTAGCTTTTCCGCTAGGTCGAATTCAGTCGCTGTCTGGAGGAGAATTCTAGCGGCCGGCTGCTCTGATCGGTAGTTTTCCGTGGTTTCTCCGATCAACACCAGGCGAATGCCGGAGCAGTATCCTACCAAACGGGCCACAGACCGCGCGCGATCTGGCCTTCCTCCTGCCTGTCCTATCTTCTCCCCTTACACACATACACACTAACATGCGCTACACTACCACATATTCCAGGAGATCGGTCGGGAGCTCAGAGCTTGTCCCGGCTGGGGCGGTGCCCCGCTGGTGGGAGAGTCCTGGTTAGGGGGAAACCCCACTAGCCGACGGTAGGTCGGCGCCGGATCTCGCCATCCAGCTGGGGGAAGACCACCGCCATCTCCCGAGAAACAAACATGCACTACACTAACGGGACCAATGACCAAAGCAGTTGACGCGCCCGGAAACACGAAAAAACCAAACCAAACCTTAACTTGAAAAGTTCCCAATACTAAAATGCAAATATGGTAATTTAAAAATTATTATCCTTATACAACCTACTTCTAGATCACCACGACGCGATTCTGTCACATGTCCCTAAAATTACTTCACTTCAATTTTTCTCAAGTACATGGTCAGGTGTCAAATATATTTTATGCGAAGCTGAGGGGATTCGATTGGGTGTCCTCTCCATTGTGATTGATGTTATCATATCCCAATATAATAACTGGTGTGATTATATGGAGAATATGATTTTATCATAAATGAATGATGATGGCATATAACTGATCGTGGATGAGATGAAGTTCGAATTGTTTATCTGGTGGCATGAAAAAGCATCAAAAACATGCTGAAAATTCTTAAACGTGGAACGGGATACGAACTCACAATATTCGGCACCGCGGGCTGTCAATGTCTACTGCGTCTAATGCTAAAATAGTTCTATAATTTAGTAACTTAATTTGACTGCATATAATATCTACTCCTCTCAAACATGGGAATTCTTGTTTCCTTTTTCACTGTTGAATGAATGCTATATTACACAAGACAACAAAAGATAAGTTTCAAAAGCCTTTTTAAATCTTCATAACTATCATGGTTTTTAGGGTGCTGAATCCGCATCTGAACTCTGTTTCCATCACCCACAGTTTAATCACAATTTGATCTAGTAAGATATGGGAAATGTGCTAAATATGCAATAAAAATAGGAAGTAAACTAGTACTTTTGAAATACCAACAGAACTTTATTTAAACAAGAAGAGGCTCTATATTATTAACACTACATTCAACAAAGGGTTTACGTGTCCATTGACATATTTTCTTTGTCTCTTCTCTATAAAGCTCCTGATAATAGCATTTTCTCCCATTAGCAGTTTACTGACTCTCTCGGTGAAGTGACCAACAGTTCTCTCCGCTCATGCTGGTGTCCCAGCGTCCCTGATAATGTTTTTCCATCACTTATAGATGTTGATGAAAACGCTTACCTGGTTCTTAACTTACATCACCTAAATTATCCCGAACGAATTATAAATGACTGTTTAAGAATTGAACCTTGAGGCACATTAAACATACCGATTGTTTTAAAGCATCCAGCACATTGGCAACAATTGCTTCATAGTCTGGATCTTTTTTGTTACCTAGGAATTTATTTACAACGTGTTTAAATGAAATCCACGCTTCTTTATCATCTACTTTGATATGTAGTTCAAATTCGGGATCAAACATTTCTCTAATATTAGGGCAAACGAAGATACCGTCTTTTAGTTTTGCTTCAGACAATTGCGGAAACTTTTCTCAAAGGTATTTGAAACACTTCCCATCTTTTGGTAACGCCTTCACAAATTGTTTCATGAAGCCTAATTTTATGTCCAATGGAGTCAGTAGAATTTTGTGTTAATGTACCAGATGTTCCCGTAGAATGTTCTATTTTCCTGGTATTAAAGATTTTCTGACTGGCCAACTTCTTTCTAGATCAATGCTGATCTCGTGCTCTACTACCCATTTACGTAGAAAACATGGGGATTCAGTAAATCACTTTGCTAGCCAAGAAGCATGCATGTTATTTATAAATCACCATATATCATTCATCCAAGAGCGGAATAGTTTATTTTCTATAAAATTACTCTGAGGTTTTCGTAACATGTATACGAAAGAGGAACAGGCAATGATGCATAGATGTTGCCATTGTTTAATGGTTAATGTTAACTGCATTTAAATTAGTTTTAGAGAAATCGATGAACAGCCTATCTTCTTTTTTAATTCAATGCCGAACCCACGGCAATATTGGAGCTATTGACCAAAGCAGATTTTTGTTTGAAAATATTAGCAAATGGCCGCTTTCTTCTCTTGTACATACGAATTGAAATTTCAGCTTTTTTTTCATGCACGCGCCAATTACTGAGACTAACGGAAAATATTGCCGAGAGCTTTCATCAAAAGAATCATAAAGTAGCAATTTTCTTAGACATTGCACAGGCATATGACAGGATTTGGCACGCAGGACTAATGTATAAATTATGTAGTCTGGGAGTCCCTGATTACATCAAAAAAATAATCAATAGCTTTCTTTCAAAGAGATATTTTATAGAAAAGGTCAATGAAACATTATCAACCCCTCGGAACATATCAGCAGGCTTACCTCAGGGCTCAGTACTCTCTCCAACTTTATTTAAATTTACATCTCAGATATCCCACGTATGCCAGACACCAAATTAGCTCTCTTCGCTGATGACACAGCCTTATTCATTGCTCACGAAGACATTCTCATAGCCCAAGATCGGATACAAAATAATCTTGAACTAATATCGTGGACAGATTAGTGGAGAATAAAAATCAATCCAGAAAAATGCCAAGCCAAAATATTCACACTCCGTTGACCAAAAACTCCTCCCAACTTAACAGTCAACTGCAGCCCGATTCAATGGAATAATGGTCCAATTAAATATCGTGGTGTGCTTTTCGATAAAAGATTAACATGGAAACCTCACATCCATGCATTAGTAAATAAAGCTCAAGGGAAAATATCAAAATTATACCCACTAATTAACAGAAAATCCTCATTAAAAATTGAATGTCAGCTTGCGATATTTAAATCAATCATTTTACCCACCTTAACATATGCTTATGGATTGGTTGGTTGCTTCCTTGCGTGACTGACGTGCTCGGACTGTGCTCCAATATTTTACTAATTTTGACTATTTTCTTACATCTTTCAGGTACCTTTTGTTTTTAAATTGTTTTCTTTACTTGTTTACTTGTTACAGGAACGCTGAAAGAGATTTATATTGTCCGAAGCAGTGGAAAAGAAGTAAATAGTATTTGGTTTAAAAGACAGCGTAACGGACAAAAGTGCATTTTAACGATTTCAAAGACTTTAATACATATTTGCTATACAAATAAATTTAGTTTTGCGAAAAGGATTAAAAAACTAGTGAAAGTGTTGTGATAATTGTGAAAACATTAAAATTCAAAGTTTCGTATATAACAGTAACGGAAAATTTTGAACTTGTGATTTCAAATTCACGAATATAAAAGTGGTGAATTTTTGTAGCCTTTAAAGAGGTAAAGTATAGTAATCTAATTGTATTATTAGTTTGCAGCTTAGATCTATTAACGGAAACACACTCAACTCTACTCGCAATTAACAAAACACATTTAAATACTAATTAGAACCACATTTCTTTTATTTTTAAATAAATACGTAACTAAATTAAATAATTTAATACACGTAAATTAAAGATAATTTAGGAAACATTTTTGACACATAATCTGATTTCTCATCTATTTATTTATTCTCATATTTGCCGCATTTGATACGCATTCGTGACATGGCTACTATTCGCTATACACTTTCTCTGTACACTCTCAAAGCCGACCTTCTGAAAGCCTTCACACACGTAAACAATAATTTAGATGAACATATCAGAGGCTCGAAGAGGTCGTTCAAAACTCAGACGGTTGGACAACAATAGGCAACACGCAGAAACTTTCAATCCATCCGCGAAAGCAAAGCACAAGCATCACAACCAATCATGACTCAAAACAGATTTGCTGTGTTAGATTATGACAATGATTTTCCATGCCTTCCCAATCCTCACTACCCCTCCCATCATCGACCGTCCACCACAAACCGACGCAAACAGGCTAGCAAGCGCAAAGAAACAAAGACACGTAGAGTTGCGCAACCTGGCCCTAAGTAAACAAGGACATTCCTACTGAGCCCACCAAAAGGTACTAATTTTAGCAGATAGCCATGGGCGACAAATCTCCCTCCCTGCTCAGTGGGAAACTCCCATCCAATTTCTCTGTCATGTGTGTGTTTAAACCTAACGGAGGTTTTGCCGACGTGATCAGTGAATTGGACACCCCACAAAAACTCTCACCGACAGGATACAGTCATCATCATAGGGAGGGCAGAATGACATCAATTTGGGTGGTCACTTTACACCTGAGCAACATGTTGACAAACTACAACTGCCGCCCAAAACACGAACATTGTAATCTCGACTCTGCCCTTCTGGTACAACAAACCAACACTGTGCAAAGAAATTAGACACGCAAACAACAAATTAAACTGCATCTGAGAGGCAACATGTTAAATTATTTGAGCTTAACTTTCTCTCAGAAAAACACTTCACCCGGCATGGTCTTCACTTGAACCTTGTCGGAAACATCACTCGGTAGAACTTGCCAAACACATCCTTACACCTCAGCAGTATCCTATCACAGTTCCTCCCCACCTACATCTCCTAGTTCTCTTCCATCCTCCGGAACCCTTTGGACAATTACCTTATCCCTGAACCTAATCCATGTACTACCTCTCCCATTATTCATTCCCCTACATCTGTAACCACTCCTTCCTCACCTCCTAACACTGCTGGGACACGATACTTCCTTCGACCACGCACTCGAGGTAAAAATGAGATAAATAAATAGCAACTACAGTCAGATGCAGCAAAAACATCCGTGTAGGTACATGCAAAAGATTCAAATAATGCATCATAATGTGCAATCTCTTTCAAATAAAATTGAATTTATCGAGGCAGCATTAGAGTGTGATCTCAGTCAAATAGATGTTCTTTGCTTTACAGAACATTGGTTATCTCATAATGATCTAAACACACTCCAAATTCCTAGTTTTTACCTTGCAGGATCTTATTGTAGAGCAAGGAATCAAATAAAGGCCCTGCTTACGGAGGTTCGTGTATTTATGAAGAAATAATATTGATTCTACCTTCTTGTCAGAATTCAATTTATATGCAGTTGAAAAAGTTTTTGAAATAACAGTTGTACATCTTACTGCCTCAAATTATCTTACTTTGCATCTACAGACCTCCAACAAAGCAAGCTGTAGATTATTTCAATTTCGTAGAAAATCTAGAGATAACTCTGAACAAAATTAGTAATCTCTCTTTTAAATCCATTGTTGTATGTGGAGATTTCAATATTGATTTTCTGAGCGAATCCACGAAAAGAGCAGTTTCTGAATTTAATTCATTCTTTTAAGTTAGATAGTACAGTGAACGTACCTACGGAATACTCTTAAATAACAAACAGAAATAGATCAAATTATAATTAACAAAACCACAACTAGATATGAAATAATAACGAATAATCTAAGTTACAGTGACCACGATGCACAAATTCTACAATTACTAATAACATGAATACTGACACAATAAATAAAACACGCATGTGCCGAGCATTTACTTCAGTTAACATAAAGTTATTTACGGACTACTTGTGAAAAGAATCATGGGAGCGTTTATAACGCTATTGACACAAATAAAAATATAATTTATTTTTCTCAAAGCTTTCATTTCTCTTTAACATGCTTTCCTATTAAAAGAAAATTAAACATTTCACGAAAAAGTAATACTTGGATCACAAAGGAATTAGAACATCGTGTAAAAATAAACGTACTCTCTACTTTATTTCTAAACGTCATGACGTATCTCAAGATTTCCTTATCTATTTTAAAAATACAAAACATTGTTACGAAAAGTCAAAGCAGGCTAAAATCATGAAAAACGATCAGGATATTTTGAACTCAAATAATAAAACAAAAGCAATGTGGAATATAATAAAAAATACTACCAAATCAACTAGAAAACCCGTAGAGAATGTTGTTTTAAAATATAACGATATAAATGTGAACGATCCGGCAACAGTGGCTAATCTCTTTAACCAATACTTTTCGAGAATTGCTGCCGATCTCACTAAGGGTCTTCAGCACAAAACTCAAAACAGACAGTTCACCCAAAATTTTAGACACAATGTTCGTTTCCGAAACTTCTTCTATAAATTCTCAAAATAATCAGTAAACTAAAAATAAATATTCGTCCGGTTTAGATGAATTCGGATTCTTTGTTAAAGACTTGTGCGTATGCCATTATACACCCGTTAACTCACATATTTAATGCATCTTTATGCACTGGAACGTTTCAGATATTTTCAAAACAGCTAAATTAAGCCGCTTTTCAAAAGGCAACAAACATGAAATTCAAAATTATCGGCCCATTTCTCTTCTATCAGTTTTCAAAAATATTAGAGACTTTTTACGTACGAATGGAAACCTTTCTCACTAAACCGACGCGCTTTCCAGATTGCCAACATGGATTTAGAAAATCAAAATCAACGGAAACAGCTATATTTTCTTTTCTTAAAGATGTCGCCTCATCATTGGATCAAAACGAGGCACCTATTGGATTATTTTAGATCTCTCAAAAGCTTTTGACGTCATTGATCATGACATTTTACTTTCAAATTACCTTCATATGGAATTCGTGGTATTGCTCTAGATTGGTTATGTTCGTACTTAAACAACGATCTCAGAGAGTTGAAATACCTTACTGGAATGATGGAACATTACGTACGCACCTTTCCGACTCTTTGCCCGTTGCGTGGAGTTCCTCAGGATCGATTTTAGGCCCTACTCTGTTCCTACTTTACGTAAACGATATGCCTCGACGATTCGAAACGGAAGAACGGTTCTCTTTGCGGATGATACGAACATCCTTTGCAATAAAGAAACCGTAAATAGTACAATATCAGATGTTTCAAATTGGTTCCGAAATAACAAATTAATAGTAAACGAAAGAAAACGGTTTTAATGCAGTTTCTATTTCAAATAAACAATTCTGTGCTCCATTGAAAATGAACAGTGTACCATTGACTGATGTTAAGGCAACAAAATTTTTAGGTCTCTCAATTCAGTCAAACCTTAAATGGAACGTCCATTTAAATGAATTGAACACAAAATTAAGTTCATTATGCTACGCGTTCAGAATTCTTGCAAATTCAGTCCAGCCTTCATACTGCTCGTTGTGTATACTTCGCGAATGTTCATTCCCGCCTGAGATATGGCATAATATTCTGGGAAATACATCTTATAGCTCCCAGACTTTTAGATTACAAAACAGATTGTACGAATAATAACCAAATCCCACCCACGTGATTCATGTAAGCCTCTCTTCATTAATCTAGGAATTTACCATTACCGTGTCTTTTTATTTACGAGATCAGTGGTTTTTGTAAAATGACTTGCTCAAGGGCAGGAATATATTTTCAGAAAATGCCGAAGTCTATTACTATAACACTCGACGTGAAATCATATTCATCAGGTGACAGTATCAACAGCTCATTACAAAAATTCACCTACAATACATGTACATTATTTTACAACACTTTGCCAGATGACATTAAACGATTAAATTCAATAGAAAGTTCAAATCCCAAGTGAAATCGTTTCTGCTGCATGACTGTTTCTATACAATTAGAGACTATACTGAGCATCACAAGAAAAGGAACATTAATTTTAACAATGATACATAATGCATTATTTATTATTGGACTGTATAAATGAGTATAATCAACTTGTAACAACTATTGTACTACAGCTTCGGGTCAATGACCCCCATCTCGATCAGGTTTTCGTCCAGTTTCCTGATCCATTGAGCAAATGCTGAGATGGCCCCTTGTTTTAGCTTCTGGACATAAATGTAACTTCATTTCTGTGCACGTCTTCTAGAATTCAGTGGAAATACATTTATTCAAATTATCGTTTCCATGTTGTCGCGGCAGGAAGTAATAAGAGCCAAAATTTATTGCTTATTTTCTTTGAAAATAGATTTTATTACATGGAGTTTTTTTTTGTTTTTCTCCTTTCAAAATTCAAAATTTATTGCTTATTTATCCTGAAAATGGATTTTATTACATGGAGTTTTTGTTTTTTCTCCTTTCAAAATTCAAAATTTATTGCTTGTTTATCCTTGAAAATAGGTTTTATTACATGGGAGTTTTTGTTTTTTCTCCTTTCAAAAATTCAAAATTTAAGTAGTATATGACTTGGTGTAGAATCGAATTTTGAAAATGTGCACACAATTCACTTTTCCCCATAGCACGTCATACGCAGTTTTTAACTGTTTTTTTGACGCAAATAAATAAATAAAATAAATGCTTGTCCTGTTTGGGGAAGCGCAGCACCCTCATCAATAGAGAAACTTCAGACGGTACAAAACAAATGTCAATCAAAATCATACAAGAACTGTGGTTTATAACCCAATTCTCAGATCCATAGGGAACTACGTATGGATTTAATAAAATATCACATCGCTTCAGTTTCAAAAAATTTCTATACTACACTTAACATTTCTCACTTAACAAATAAATTCAACCTAGCACAAAATGCTGTCCAACCTTACCAAACCCAACCCAAAATTTCCCCAAAAAGACAAATTTCCCCCCCGAAAGTATATGAAAAACAAGTCAAATAGATATTCTAATATTAAACCAAGAAATTTTTTAAATAAACTCCTAACCAAGCCCATCCAAAATCAAACACCTAACAAACGGAGCAGCGATTTGGTAAAGGTGCCCATTCCTAATCATGATGATACCCCATGTATTGAACCCCTTTAAAAGGGGCCCCTTCACGGCCAAAAATTATCAGATGGTTCATCTTTATCACAGAAAGATTCCCCAAATCTCTGACCAAATCATAAAGTTCAGTTTGAGTACACAACTGAAGTTCCACACTGTTTACGGGACACAAACTCATTATCAGATGGTTCATCTTTATCACAGAAAGATTCATCACTTGACACACTATTCAGATTAACAGCTACAATAACAATAGCAATGGTGGTTCAGGAACAAGCAGATCCGGACTGTGGCCTATTGGGGCCGAACTGCAGATGATAGGATCTTGAATTATTTTTTTTGTTTTTTGAGTTGTAAGCAGTAACATCAATGCAACAATGGGATTAATCATCTGAGTGATTCCTCGACACCCTCCATACCGTTGGAAAGGCAAATCTAAAGGATGGTTTTCTAATGTCTTCTGCACATCAGTATCATATCTCATGTGACGTCCAAGATTTGTCCTGATCACCAAGTTTAATTTCAAAATGTGAAAAGTACACATTGTTAACAAAGTCTTTAATGTTTCTCTGTTTTTTTATCA
Organism: Teleogryllus oceanicus; assembly: GCA_964035755.1. Lineage (NCBI taxonomy): Eukaryota > Metazoa > Arthropoda > Insecta > Orthoptera > Gryllidae > Teleogryllus > Teleogryllus oceanicus. Next base: position 64,648,402 of record CAXIVR010000002.1, read on the forward strand.
CACATTTGACAGAAATATAACAAAAATATCAGGACTTTTCTTGCAACTACGACTAGCCATGACGGTACACTAACTGCTAAACTACTAGAATCTTATCTTAATAGCAACACATGCGTCTCGAATAAAACAAACACCGTACTGCTTCTCAAATGCAACTCTGTGAAACCTCCACGCCCATCGATGCTCGGTAATGGAAGGAATCACGAAGTAGAAATATTTTACCAAAGCTTATACTACCCTCTTTGTCGTCATATACAGAGAAAATGTTAAAATATGAACAAATAGTGGGTGAACATTTGTAATGTTATTTTGGACCAGAAAATTAAAACAAAAACAAAAAGCTTTTTGGTCGTTGGCCTGAGTTATTAGTACTTTATGGTCGTGTCTCGCAATTCTATACATCGCACCTTTGCGTCGTATATTGCGTTTATGACCTCTATTCTGTTCTATCAGTTTTGCGTAACTTCTTTGGAAATACCCGCAAAATTTACAAAAAGAAAGGAGGGCAGGGAAGAAAACAATTAAAAGGGAACTTGGTCAGGAAGGGTTTTTAAAAATTCAAAATCCAAATTTATCTGAATGCCAATGTGACTGATAATGAACGCACGAACAATTCCACGAACTCGCACTTTGAACTATTGCTCTAACTAATCCCTGCCGGGAAATTCTAGAGGACGGCGGGAAAGAAGTTCTCAGAAATCACCCAACTTTCAACAGGGGGCGTGGGGCTCCGCTTCCAAAGACCGGATATCTTAATTAGCCACTTAAGATTGCAGATGGAATGGCGGTGTGGTTTTTCCCCCGGGCACTACCACGAGTAAAATCCTGCTCTGGCGCTTAGATTACAAAAAAGCGGATGGGGAACATGCTAGGCCAAGGCCCCAGCTGTGGGGCCTGTTCCTTAAGCTTTACGGCGCGACTGATGCGCGGATGCGTGCAGGCAACGCCCACGACTAAGAACACACGCGGAGTCGGTCAACTATGAAATGGCAAAGTTGTCGGATGAAGGAAATAAATTTCGAGGAAGAGGGGAAGAAAATATGGACGGAAAAAGGGGCGGAATTGGAAACACAAGGAATACAAGGATCATTGGATATCACAAGATATCTCAAGATAAGACAAAGGAAATGCAATCAGACAAAGTCCGTGAGTTGAAGGTATTTTGGGGGGAGGGGGGAAGTTAAATTTTAAAGGTTGGGGGAAAAAGTAAAAATTAGAAGTGGTGAAGAACTACACAATATTATAGTAGAATGGTCAGAAATTAAAAGGCAGTAGAAACGGAAAAGGATATAAGTCCTACAAATTTTTTTGGGAAAAGAAATTTTTCCACAAAAATATAAAACCCGAACAAATGTTTTGTTTTGGATCCGTTCGAAATATGTTTCATAATTTAATATTATCTATTGAAGGAGGTAATTTTGAACAATGTACATGGAAAGTTGAGCAATAATTACTGGTCACTGTAATGCTGTACTAAGATCCGAAAATAATAAGTATGTGGTTGACAGTAGGGCATGGAGCATAGCGGCTTTGCTACACCAGGTGGTTGCACCATTTAGGCAAACAGACGAAAGAAACTTGAAAAAATAGCGAATGAAAGATAATAAAAAGGAAAATACATTTTCTTCATTCGCAAATGAATCCCAAACTGCACAAAATTTACACAAAGTTCACAAAAAATTCACACAAAGCACTTAGTTGTTTTTAAAGGAAATACTCCACATATGTCTGACGCTTTACTGTAAGTGCTATTAGTGCCATCCGAATAACTAGAATCGGCTCTGTCCGATTCATCAATGGAGGTTCCTCCACATTAGATTCAATACAACATTCATTTCGCCATGCTTCCATTTTTTTAAATCGTTTAAAAAATTATTTATTGAGTGATTAAATTCACAGATCAGTCTAAATTACTATCTCATGTGCATTTGTTGGCTTACTTTGGGTAACTTATACTAAACTCCTCTAAAACTTAAAAACTAAACTACCTCACTATATGGGGAAAATTTTACAAGAGCCCCTACTATGAACAATTAGAAAGAGAAAATGTTCAAGAACGCTTGGAAAGGGAAATTTATTTTGATTCTAGGGAAGTCATTTATAGGGGCCGGGTTGTAGGGACTCCCTTTTAAATTTGTATTTGGGTTGGAGAAAAATTTTGGAAAGATGGGTAATATGTTTGATGATGGGTTGATATATTAAATTTCCCTTTATGAAGTTGGGGTTAGAGATGAACCAGGGGCATGTCTTGCTAATCTGAAAAATCTATTTTGTACAATTTGAAGTTTATTAATGTTAGAAATAGATGCATTGGCCCAGATGGGACATGCGAGGAATTAATGGTCTGACTATTGCTTTATAAATTGTAATGGCATTTGTTAGAGATAGCCGGCTGCATGCTTCCATTATCACACGTTTTCGTGTGCGGCTCACTTTTTTCCCCCACTGTTCGCTGGTCGGGCCTTGTGCAGACCCCCGGAAAAAGATCTTCTACTCCAATCACTGTAAATGTTTGTCATGTCTTGTCACGTAACTGGTAATTTGTGTCCACATTATTTCAATAGCATTGAAGTGGCAATGGTGGGGCGGCAAACGGAGGTCCCTGTGACACAGTGCTTTTGCCACTTCGTCGATCACATAATTAGGAGATTTTATTTATTTATTTATTTTATTTATTTTACGTCAAAAAACAGTTAAAACTGCGTATGACGTGCTATGGGGAAAAGTTAATTGTGTGCTTTTTTCAAAATTCTGTTGACCCCTTTTACACTAAGTCATATACCCTTGAAGTTTGAAAAAAAAAAAAGCTCCCATGTAAAAAAAACCCTTTTTAAGGATAAATAAGCAAAAAATTTGGGGGTTTTTATCCATTTGCCCTTCGGAATAATCTTCCTGCCGCGACAACAGGGAAACAATAATTTGGGAATAATTGTATTTCAAAATTCTAGAAGCCGTGCACAAAAAAATGAAGTTACATTTCTTCCAGAAGCAACAAAAGGGCCTCCCATTTGCTCAATGGATCAGGAAATGGACGAAAACCTGATCGGAGGGGGGTCATTAAGAATCTCGATAAAAATTTCTCGTAATATATTCGTTGTTTCCCTCGCAATATTTTCCGTCATTCCGCTTACTATTCTACGTTTCCGAGCATTCCAACTCAATAACCTTACTCTCGACACCAGACGGCTATGGTTCAGAAACACAATATTCAGGGTATGATATTTATTTGCTCTAGAATTTGATGTGACAACACCGAGTAAGTGACAAAGGTTGTAATTCGTTGTTGCTACCAGTGAGGCAAAAAGAGGGGCCCCAAAGGGCCCGGAGCTCTTTTTAAAAGGTTCAAGGGGTATAGTTCTTAAAAAGTATTTAATACTAAATGTTTCAGAAAATAAAATGCAAAAACTTATAAAAAGTGGTATATGATAAAACTACACGCAAAACATTGGCATAATGGAGTGATGTGACGCCCATCATTGGATGATATGTATAATATGAAATGTTGCTTGCTGATGCGTTTAAATTTTATTTTGTAGAAAAATTCAATAAAAAATTAAATCGATTTAATTTCTAGTCTTTTTAGATGTAATTAAAAACTATTATTTTTCTTACTTACTTATACATTTATGTTTACATTTATTGTTTGAAATAAATAATTTCAAAGTATTTTAAAAAAATACAAAATGCAGGATGAATTGATATGATTTTCTTGATATTTCAGCATCGAAATTGGGGAGGGGGATCCATGAAAATAAGAATGGGGGGCCCCAAATTAACCTAGGCTCAAGGACCTCCATTGCCGTTAAAACGGCCCTTGTTACGGTTACAGCATGTCCATGAACTGTCAACTACTTTACTACCTACTAATTTTTGGGAGAGTAAAGAAAATGTAAAAATAATCGCATGATACTCTGCTGTTGATCACTATAGAATTCTCCACACTCTTCTTCTACGTATTCAGAAATTATTTTATGAAATAAATTTGTTGCGAATATTAGGAAAATGTGTTCTAGTTATTCAAAACAGGAAAACAGGAAAATTTAAACATGATAAATTTGTTTTATTCTATGAAGTACGACAGTGTCATTTTTCTTTAAACAGATGTACAATGAATAATACTTGAAGATTAGTGACACAATTCAAATAAGTAATCTAAAGTACTTTTGCCATTGAATAATTCTTTTCATTTTCATTTTAAAATTATCATTACTCAAACTCCATAATATGTTGAGAGAAATTAATTAGATTTAAGCATAATATTCTTCCACATCCAGAAAATCAACAATACCACTTACCAATATTGCGGAAAACAAAACGCTCTGCGAACCAACGCAAGCAAAACATTATTGATGGCCGTGAAACTCAATGATTAGTGATGCAATACAAATAAGTGTGAAAGTAATAACAAAATGATGAATTTAACGGCAATGAGGGTAAACACATGTTTGCACGTCTGGATCATCTACTTTCGCATGCAGATCAGTCACTGAGCAGTAAATTAATTCCGGGACATATTTCATTCCATCGCCGCCTGTTGCAATTTCCACGCGCCCGCGGCTACGTCCCTCGCAGCGTCCACTCCAGGCAGTTTCATCCCATTCGGGCATACACACGCAACGAGCACGACGATCCAAATTCCGAAGGGCAACCTGGACTGAAACATTTAGGACTCGGAGATCCCCTTGGGTTCAAGTAGTAGCGGTTTAAAATAAGTATTATTGACTGTCCAATAACGTACACAAATAACTCAAAATGAAAGGAAAATAGAAAATGAAATATACGTTGTAGTTATCCGTTCATATGTATAAACTATCTCCGATTCTATTGTTAAGTAAAATGTATTTCGGTTCCTTCAATTATCTGGGTATATTAGGATATTGATTTTCCACAACACTTTTGCTGGTTTATGTAGTAATATAATACAGTGTATTTTGCAGCACTAATAGTTTTTTTTTAATTTAGCAAACAGATTTATTCACTTTTTCGTTACAAGGGCCTGACAATAAGTTTTTCTCACGAAAATTCGCCACTTTTTCAGCAGCATTACATAACCCTTTCTCTCTATTGCGTAAGCAATAGCGAAAAAGGAAAATTTTGGAGCCATTTTTGAGAACTTTTTCCGCAAGGGCTTATGTAAACTACTCCAAAAATTAAAGAATATTTTTCAAAATCCCCAGAGCTTTGGGGAACTGGACCGAAAAAGGGTTTGGGGAAATAATGTTTAGTTTATACGCTAGTGTTGTTCACATATTACAGCCAGACAGTCGGACGTCTTGAAAAAATACTTTTTTGTTGCCAGTGGGCCCCCAAACCATGTATTTCCATTGAAGTCTCGAAATCGATTTCCGCAGCTTTCCGTTCGTGTAGGAGAAAGTAAGCAGTGGTGCTACAGAATGGCACAGACTTTCTCGTTATAGTTAGTTTTCTAATTTCTTTTTCCCAAATATTTTTCGTTTTTAAACCCAACCTTTTGCCAGTTGCCGTCTCCTTTTTTTAAAAATTTTCTCCATTTTTTTCTTTCCTAATGGTAACCGAAATATTATTTCAAGAATACTATAGCAGAGTGAATTGATGCTCTATATGGAAATTGTCCTTGAACAAGTTGGAGCTGTTATTAAGAATATGTCGTTTAAGTGTTACTGTAAATGCGAAATTTGAGTTGAGGTCAATGGTGTTATGGTTTTGTGTGCCAATACATTTAACACTATCCCTACCAAACGTTTAAAAAAATGCAGCAGTTTTTGAGAATTTTTTTTTTTAAATTTTTTAAGGAAACTCCTGCAGTTTAAAAAAGCTCAGTCCTTAATGGAAAAAATTTTGAAGAAAAATTTCATTTGAATTCATTTCAAATTTTATTTGATTTTCATTTTCATTCATCTCTGTCTTCAAATTTGTAGTTGTTTGAAGACGCCGAAAAAAATTGAAACTTTTGCAGTTTTCCAAAATTCAGTGTAAACTGTGAAAATCTGATCTATGCCATTTCTGTGAGTGTATTCCACACTATTCTCACAAGAAATTTAAAGAAAAAATTTGAAACAATTTTTGAGAAAATTTTGAAAATGTTCCAGGGGCTTCATACGTATAAATCCCCCAACAATAAGGGTGTTATTCAAAAAGTTTCTTTTGGTGACGTCAGGTTGGCTAAGCATTATTCAGTTTTGAAAAAGTCCTACGCGTAAATGAAGCGCTAGTGTTTTTCACCGAAGACGGACGTTTCAAAAAGAACCACTTTTTCGGTATCACTATTCGTAAAATCTGAGTACTTACAGGAGTAATTTACTACATATTAGAACACGATTAATCCACTTTTCCCCTACAAAAAATGTTTTGGTCGAAAATCGACTTTTTTAAAAAAGTGAATTTCTCCTATATACGTATGCATACGAGGGAGTAAAAATCATCATTCAAAATTATCTCTACGAGAAATAAGCTGATGTTTTTTCGGTAATAAGTGCTAGTTTTTATAAATAGAATAAAAATTTCTTCCGTAGTAGAGGAGAAAGGGCGTTCAGGGGCCCAAACCGTTGCCTTTCATTTGGTCAAGGAGGCTCATTGAATACTCCCCTTCCCAGAGAGTGGGCGTGGGTGGGTCTAACGGCGTCGGGGGGCCCCTTTTAAAATGCAAACTGGGCCCGCTTCTTTGAGCGCCGCGACATTTCAGCCTTTGCTCTTTCGAGGCATTTGTGCAAAATGGTCAGCTTTATTACGTCTGAAAGAAACCTTTTTGCCTCCCAATTTACAAGTGACAGGGGGCCCCCACCCAAAACTATTTTGCTGAGTTTTTTGTACTTATTTGGTCATAAGGTTTAGTACGAAAAAAAAAAACTAATTTACTGGTGATGAGGATGAACTTAACTTTATTTTTTATTACATTATATTATTTAATGTTAGAGAGTATTTGTTTAGAGCAAGTCTGATAAGATTCTTTAATAACCCCTTTTTGCTGCTTTGAGAAACCAATTGTGCCAAACTCCAAAAAATTGTGCACCAAATTGTAGCAGTCCACACGTTTTACTCATTAATCTCCTTCTGAGTGAGTAGTAATGACATCAATTACAACTGTCTTTTGACCACCAGTTGTTTGTTCAATGGTAAGGGAGGGAATTATCTATTTTGAAAGTTCCCAGAAAAAAATAATAAATGACAAATGGAATAATTTTGTTATAAATAAAAACAATATTTTTTTGTAAATGAGAATGCTGTATTTGACTACTTGCATCTATGTAAACAACTTTCTATTGATTGATTTCCCCAAATGCTGAATGTCAAAATATTTTAAAATAATATATTCTCTCCTCCTACTATGATAAATACACTGAAATGTCATGATTATTTGCAACACAAAAATAATTCAATACGCACATATTGTTTATTACAGTGAAAATTTATATTTAATACAGTGAAAATGTTTGCTTAGAGAGTAGTATGAAAGTACAACACAACCAAATTTTGTGATATTTTTCTTTGAATGAAAGATAGTAGGACTCTTATTTCAATTTTCATTTGAATTTTTTTGTAATTTGCTTACAGGACTATCCTATTACAAATTGCTCTCCCATAAACAAGTTTCATAACAAATAACTTCTGGTAGAAGAGGTAATTCAGTAATCAATATGATTCTTTACGTGGAAAAAACGTATTGAAACAAAAAACCGACAGTTACAGTTACAACTAATTTATTTTTTTTTATTTTTGGGGCAAAATAAAAATTTTATCCTTGAAAAAAAATTTTTAAATTATAAAACCTTTCCCTAGTTCCTGTAGGGGCATACGGAATTCAGATTTGGGGCACTAAAAAAAATAATTTACAATTCTCAAAGATTTCAATCAAAACCTAAGAATAACAGCATCCGCCCTGGTTCAAAAAAATTTTCTCACCCAGATCTCAATATAGCAGCTATTCAAGAAAAGATTCAAGAAATAATCTCAAAATATCACCGTCTGGAAATGTATCCCAATCATCTAGCTGGAAACCTATTTGACAATAGCCAAGAAAATTATCTATTTAATAGAATTTTCACTCTTCATCTCCCCTCCATTTTATTAATTAACATTTATCTAACTATTTTCTATTATTTTGATCCTTTTTGCATTCTTAACCCTTTTTTTAAATTATTTTTTTAAAGGGGCCCCTTAAAAACACCCAGGTCATTGGGAAACATTTTAAAAAATCAGTTTTTTACAAATTCACATACTAGTTCCCTTTCAGGGGATAAAATACAAAATTAAATCTAGATGTTATACATGGGGCAGACAATGTATAGTCATTAGCTAAATCTATTTAGCATATTAAATTTGGTGAGGAGATCTATAATTTTTTTTTTGGCCGTGATAAAATTTGGGAATATACAATAGAGATTATCATTGATGTTAAGGTTTTCCTTAAGTCCAAAATCACGTGGCAACCCAACTATATTATGCTTCGGGGAAACTGGGAGTCCGCAATTTGGGAAAGGATCGGGTACCCTTTTTAAATTAGGTAGCTGTGACTGAGTTTAAAATGTCCATACCAGTCGGTTATAACCACTTGATTTTTCCCCGTTAAGTCAAATTTGGAAAGGATGGGAGATTCAAATATTTTTCCCTAACAGCTTGTAATTTGAAAGGGCAACTTTTTTCCATTTCCCGGCCCCAAAATTTTTAAAACTGCAAGTAAGAGGTAGTTTTAAAGGGGGGGAGTGTCCCGCCAGCTTCAGTATCTATTTCGGGGGGGGAAGTTGTTTGCCTTGCAGCTGCATCCGCTTCTTCATTGCCCTGTATGGGAATCCCCTATGAGGAGGAAGCCAAGCTATTGTTAAGCGATATCCTTTAAGGAAGGAGTGATAAAGCTTTTCTTGGATTTCTTGGACCAGTGGATTTAAGGAATGTCGAATGGAGGATAGAACTGCTACTGAGTCAGAAAAAATTACAATATCTGGATTACATGCTTGGATCTAATATCAATAGTTTTTGATAATAGCCCAATCTTAAATGAGAATATGGAAGGGGGAAATCCGGAAAAAAAATAAAGATTCTTAAACGGTGGGATAATGGAAAAAGCTCCACTAGATTTTGATTGTTGTTTGGGATCCATCCGTAAAAAAATTGGCTATGATTAGAAATTTGTGCTGGAACCCAAGATTAGTTGCGGGGAATGATATTTTGGGGTTATCAGGATTTGTAAATTTGGTAGTTTCCATCGATTGACAAAGAGAAATTTTCCCCAAGGGGGAAGAGGGTTGGGGTTTCCTCTTCATGATAATAATACTAAATCCCAAAGTTCATCCCGGTACTTAGAAATCTAATTTAGCGGTTTAGGATAGTTGGGTTTATTTACATAGGGGAGGGGACGGGGGGTTAAGATAAAATTAATGGGGGGATTGGGGGGACAACAACGAGTCGAGTAAGAAAATTTTTAAAAGCACGGGAATTTTCCCCCGGAGATCAAAAGGAAGCAGCCCCTTTTCCCAACTAGTAGGCTAGCATGGGCTGGTCCGAAGACTCAAACGTAGGCGGCATGCAGGGGTTGGTTGAAGGTCCAAAGTTTTTAGTAGGTGGTTGGGCTGAACAAAGCTACTCTCCATAATCTAACTTTGGTTGTATCAACAATTTGTAACAATTGATTAGGAAATGGCGTTTAAACCCCCCTTTGTGCGAAGATAACGTTTTGATTATTTTGTCTAAAAAAATAATCAGCTTTAAATAGAAATGTTTTTCCAACAATGTTATGGTCTAATGTTAAACCCAAAATTTTGCTGGTTTTTTTGTTCTTCTTAGATTATGGTCACCAATTTTTTAAGACTACTGGGAAAACGAGTTCAAAACTTTCCGGATCCGATAAAACCAAAAAATTTGATTTCATTTTTGACAAGATGAACCGATGACTTGGACCATTCGTTAATTTTATTGAGGGGTTCTTTTAAAGGTTGTGATTAGATTAATATCTTTGGCCACAGAGGAAGGGGGATTCATCAGCCAAAAAAAATATTTTTTATGGGGTTTTCAAAATTTTCTCACTTCATTATTGCAATGAGAAATAAATCCCCTTTAAAGCTGATCCTTGAGGGAAAGGGCCCTTTACATCTCAAGGGGTGATGTCTTATCTTGAATACGGACCTCGGGGAAATTTGTTTGAAATTCTTTATGAAAAAGCAAACATATTCCCCCTTTATTGGAATGTAGAAATGATATATAGAAGTCTATTTTTTAACCATTTCGTAGGCCTTCTCGAGATCAAGCGAAACGACCATCCCTGGTGGTTTCAGCTAAGGGCATCCGAAATTTTTGGAAACAACCGACAAGTGGTCATTGGTGGAGCGAAAAGTTCTGAATCCACTTTGGAAAGGAGACAAGAGGGGTTTTTATTCTGTCCATCTTAAACGGTTTGCTACCATCCCTTTTAAAAAGCTTACAAAAATTGCGTTAAAGATATGAGGCGACACATACAGAAACTCAATTGAAAATTTGTTATAATGGTCATCGTTGGAACCTACCAATGAAGAAATAAGGTCTTGAGACATAAAAAATTGGTTTCAAGAGTTTTAAAAAACCCTTTGATCCAATTGCAGTTGCTGGAATTTTAAAAAAGGGTACAGCAAATAAAATTCCCGAGTCTTGAGGTTGGAGTATTTATTACCGTTTAATCCATTGCCATGAAAGAGGCCAAAATTCATCGGTTTCGCCACTAATGGGAAATTGATGTTTTTCCATTTAAAAAAGAGGAGGGGGGTTTTTCTAATTATTGAAGATGTAAAATTACTCCAGGATTGAATCTTGTTGTTTTAATTTAAAAAGCGGGCTTTGGCCCCAGCTTTCCCAAACAGGATTCCGTTTTCCCGTCGTTTTATTCTTCTTGTATTTTCCCGGGAAAAATCTTTTTTTTCCTTTTTGGCCGCAGTACATTTTCCCCCATTCCACCGGGAACCTGCTGTATCCTTATTCTTTACAACTTAGAGGATGGATGAACTATCCGCTAATGTCAACATATTAGTGGGAAAAACCCGAACTGTTTTATTTATATGAGGGGGAGGAGACGGTGCGGTTTAGGGAAAGGTTTTCGACATTTTTTATTTAGGTGTGCTGGTTTGAACCCAAATTGGGACGGTTAATCCCAAACCCTTTAGGGTGGGTTTTTAGATTCTTCGCCGATTGTCGGGCCCGGGGAAAATTTATGAGATGGTAATGATCACTGTCATAAAGTTGATCCGGGCACCAAACCATTTTTACCAATGTTACTCGTCACCCGACTTAAATCTATTGCACTCTCAGTACCATTGCTTGCTTAAATCCTGTAGCACTTCCTTTTTTCAGAAATTAAATCATCATATTTTCGATCATTCTTTATAGATTTGCCCCCTTTTGTCAGTTCTTTTGGCGCCCCCATGGGTGTTAATGGCTGTTGGGAAAACACCCACTATAATAAAAAGGTTTAGGAACTGATATTATGATATTGCCCAAACCGAGAATATTCAACTTTTTGGGGTTTTGGTAAGTAAAATTGCATACAGTCATAACTATATTGCTTAATCGATACGGCCACGGCTTCTAAGGGAGTTTTGGGGGGAATATTAAGACGAAAAAAAATTTTTCTCACTAAAGTCCTTCCCCCCCTACTTGCAATTAAAAAATCTCTTTTGTTACAGAATACACTTTTAAAATCCACGTAACTGAGCCCATGTACTGCCTTTAAAATTGGTTTCTTGTTGGGGGAAACTTGGCGACTGAAAAACATTGATAAATTTTTAAAAAAAGGACCCCGGGAAAATCCATTGCAATTTCCCTTTTTTTAAAAATCCTTTAGAAAAATTTCAGAAAAAAATATGGGCGGGGGTATTTTCAATGTAGACGCTTGAATGAGAAGCTTGAAGGGGTTTTTTAACCAAGCAAGATTGGCAAGAAGGGGGGAGGGGTTTGGGCACTGTTTTTTCTGAATCCTGCCCCTTTTCTTAACTTTTTTATTCATATCTGCATCGAGTTTTTTATCGTTCTCGAGCACCCATTTTTCACACCACGGTTTGGAAGTTTTGGGGAACAGCTTTTAACATTGCCATAAAATTCCAAAACCCTCTAAATTCTTCAAATTTTTACAGTACAGTTATTTTCCCTTCGTTCTGTCAAAGAAACTTTTGGGGTTGAACAAATTTGTTGGGAATGAAAAGGAAGATTCTAAGATAGTTTTTATTTTGGGCCCTGACTGATCATCAACATTTTCAGAAGAGGTTTTTGTTTTTTTTTAATTTTGGGGGGTTGTTTCATTGTTTCCCTTTTTTTTCAATTTAAATTTTTTCATCCATGTCGGTTTTTTAGTCAGTATCTGGGGTTTATTTTGCTATCTGATTGGTTGCTAATCAGTTCTGTATTCAAACACAAAATAACGGCCCTTTAAAACTGACGGGGTTGCACGAAAGGGTCCATTGGGTTTTTTTGAAGCAACTTGGTTTCTCCGGGGCCCTCCCAAAAGTGGGGGGGTTGGCAAGGGGGAAACTGTCAAGGGGAAGGTTAAGGCTAGAAATTTCGTTCACCTTATCGCTTTCAGGGCGTCATTCCAATGGGTTTGGGGGAAACATTATTAAAAATTAAAAAAAAAACTAATTAGTTGATTCTGTAATATCTCTTCTGTAGGGGGGGGTAATTTTTAGTTTTAAAAAAATGGGTTTCGTTTTTTTGGGGGACCTTTTATTTTTACACAAAAAAATTAGAACATCAACATGGTTCATGGGTTTCCATATCCAATGGGGGGGCATTATCTATAAACACCTGGGAAAAGATTAAAATAATTTACGTTCATCTCTGGTGACACAAATGTTTGGGACGAAAACTGAGAATGTGACTCAAGTTTGGGTTATTAAATCTAGCACGAAGGAAGGTTAACGGTCTACAGTTTTGATACCGAATGTTAAAATTTTTTTTCTCCCTTTATGTGGAATATTTGGGCAAACATTTGAAAAAAATAATTCTTTTATTCCTAGATATAAGGGACTTATGGGGAAAAAAAATTAGACAAAACAATGTTCTTATGGTTCTACACTAGGTCATCTGTGATTTCCTTGTTTGGGTAGGTACACACATAGTCTGTTCGAAATTTTAGAAATAAACTTAATATGAGAGGATTAACTTTTGTTGATAACTTTTCAATCAATTTACTATTGGTACTATTTGCCGAATCTATGATTACAGCATTTTCTTTGTTGGGGAAAAATAGATTGAATAGTAACTTTAGCATAATTAATTCTGGTAGTCTTACTGTTCTGGTCTCCTGGTTTATGAACTTGAGAGGGCTCCATATGGTCTGAAAAAAAAACACAAACTTTTCACTTAGTTAAAAAAAATACTTCACGTAATAATTTCCCCTTCTACCACGTTTTACATAATACTGACAAACACTGAGTCCCGTAAACGTACGCCAAAATGATTTCCCTGGAATGGGGCGGGGGCGTCTGACCACCCGGGGGGTCAGGACGCGACTGAGATTCTTTTAAATAATCGTTGAATAAGAAAAGAAAAAAAACGTTTCTGTTACTTCTAATTATTTTACAATTTTTTGAACGGTTGCTAATTAATTTGATACAGAGCATTAAAAGTGTTATCATTTGTTAAATGCGTTATCATAGTGGGACTCATATAGTATGTTATCATTTGCTCTTAAAAACACTAAATGTTTGTAATATATTGTGATGATTCATACGGATTCGTCAAAACGATAATTAATTCGTTTCAATAATGCCGGATGATTAAAATAAACACGTCAAAGCATTAGAAAAAGCGGCATTTATTTATATTGAGGAGGAACGGAGATTCTGTGTTTAACTGTTAGGTTGAGGTAGATATAAAAAGAGGGAGGAGATTATAGCTATTAACACACCTAGAAATGTTATGAGTGTTATTATTGCCCAGACCAAAAGTTAAAAATCGATGTGGAGCGAAAGGGGGAGATTTTCCGGAAATTTTTCTTTTACGACATTACCGCGATAAAACACATGGTTTTATTTGCGGCACTTTTTTTACAATATTTGGGGTGTTGCCCCGATATATCTGTATAAACAATATTCGTATACCGTGGTTGAAAAACTTTGGGTCAAAAAAATTTCTGAACCAAAAATACCTAAAAAAATGACGTTTGGTTCGGGAAAATTACCCTTGATTTCCAGTGGCGATATTTTTCACATCGTCAGTAATACAATTACCAGAGTAGTTTCATTTGATGGAATGTGAGAAAAATGAGTCTAATTTACCTAATATACTTTTTGAAATTGTACTTTTTTATAGTGTTAAAAAGTCATTAGGCCGATAGACACCAAATAACAGACGCGATTGGGGGAAAAATTTAAAACCCGGGGGATAGCCGGGAATTTTTTAACCAACCACGTCTTTGTTTGTGTGATCGGCCGTTTTCGTTCCATACTTTCGGTATACCATCTTCTTATAAAAAAAAACAATATAAATAAAAAAGTTCTTCCTTTTCTTTCGGGTGCAACGCCCCTTCTTTTATCGATTCAGACGCGGTCCAAAAACCCAAAAATAATGTTGGTCTTAGAGACATTTCAAATTTGTTGTTTAACAAAGGGGACTTTTTTCCACCCCCTTAAAAGATAAATTTTCCCAAAAAATTTGAGATGTACATTTCAGGGAAAATCTTGTGGAAAAGGGGGAATAGTGGTCATTTCGATTTTTTACGATCAAAAGCGAAATTACCATATGAAAAAGGAATACGAAGATTTCCCAAAAATTGGCCAAGAAAAAAGTAAAAATTTAATGAAACGGGTTTCCCAAACCCCATTGCATCTAGTGATTCAAGTACGTCGACGTCGGCAACTTCAACTTCTTCTGAACGTTTAGAAATTAGTAACAACAGTAACTGTTCATTCAATAGTAATATTTATTATAATGAGACATTAGAAAAATGAGTTAAAAAAAAATTTTTTTAAAATGCTGAAAATTAATATATTATCTTTTTCGTTGTTTGTCATTTGTCTTAAAGAGTTGAATAAATATTTTAAATCACGTGATTCCTTATCGTCCGGCGGCCCGTTAATTTTCCCAACGACCGGCGACCATTAAGATTACCTTTTCATTCCTCTATTGAATTTCGTCACTGATATGTGTTTACAGCATAGTATTACGAAAATAATATTACAATTAAGAATAATTATTCCCCAAACCAATGTGATTTACTTCTGAAATGTTTGAATCTGATATTATGTACATCGCCATGTTTTTTCCTTAACAAACATCTGACTTGCGATTAATTGATGGGTTTACGGGAAAAATGTTAAAAACCCTTACGGGGCGTTAAATTTTTTAACCAAAAGGAGGACTAGTGCCAAAAAACCCGCGGGGGTTTCAATTTTAAAAGGGAAAGACGTTAATATGCCCTGTATTAATAACCCCTGTTAATAACAGAGGTTAAAGATGTTTACCTAAAAATTAATGAATAACTTTCAAAGTTACTAAAAATTTAAAATTAAAAAGTAATACTATTTGTGGTTTTCCCCCGTTTTTTCCTAAGTAATTTCCCGTTTTCCCGAGGTTTGTTTAGCCGTTATTTCCCCAAGTAACCCAAAAAGAAATATTACAAAAAGCCCAGTTATTCCCGAACAAGGCTTTTAGATACTAAAAGCGATGCCGAACTAAACAGTGAGTCTCATAGCCCTCACATGCAGTTTGTCTATGCTACAAGCTTTCTGGACTCACCAATATGGCGGAGGTGTCAAGTTTGTGACGTCACGCCATCTCCCTGTATTCATGGCTCCAAGGGCGGGAAGGCATAGCAACAAGAAGACAGGGGGTTGCTAGACTTCGTGTGGACTGCTTGGTTAAAGGAGGCCGGAGGCCATATATTTATTGCCGGCCAAAAATGTTTTTTTTTGTGTTAATATTTGCCGAGTAAAATGAAGAGTATATGTACCTACAAGAAGGTTATGGAAATTGATTTTATTTTAAAAAAGATGGGGTTTTTTTGGGCATCGATCCCAGAGCGTAGGGCAACATTGTGAAGCTTTTGGGATCGATGCACAGGGAAAGAATATTTCGAATTATTTCTGGGCAAATTTTTACGCGTCTCTTGACGCCAAAAATATTAGAAGGCCAAAGGCCCCTTTGGTAAATTTTTTTTTTCGAGATATTGAGGTAACTTTGTTTATTTTTTCAAATGGAACTATACATATTCTTTAGTCTATCATGGGCAGCGTGAAGAGACGATTCAATATATATTTGCATAGACATTTATATAGACATTTTCAAAATTTTCTCAAAAATTAGTCCAAATTTGTTCTTTAAAGTTTTGGTAGGGATAGTGTCAAGTGTATTCTACGAGTTGACATAAACGACACATTGCTCTATTTGTTTGTTGTTTCAAAAATTGCAAAAATGTAAATTTTTTTTTTTTTTTGTGTTTATGAGTACATGTGCTTATAAATAACATTTAAAATTTAACAAAAACTGATGTTTTCTGTGAAAACGAGCTCAAAATTTCACATTTTCAGAAACGCTCAACCGCCAACTTCTCAAAAATGACTCCAAATTTTTTCTTCAAACATTTCGTACAGATTGCACCTTGGAAGATGACATAAAATTAGTTTTGATGTATGCTTTTGTTCTTTCAAAAATTACACAATATGTATCGTTGCATTTGTAAATGGAAGATATTTAAATGAAATTCTAAGAAGTTTTTCGAAAAAATTTCTGGAAAAAGAATTTAAAATTTCGCATTTCTAATAACGCTTTATCGACATTTTCTTAACAACGGTTTCAAACTTTGCAACTAAAATTTTCTTATACGTCGAGATTTTACACCTCTTTAATATTATTAAAGTAGTATTTCGGTTCTAACATTAGGAAACAGAAAAATTCAGAACATTTTGAAAAACTAATGTACTTTTTTTGCGGCGATATACGGCTGCTGGCAAGAGAATAGGGCAAGATTGTTAAGCTGGCCCAGACCAAAGAAATTACTAAATTTAATTTGGATATTGAGAAAGTGTAAGATTTGGGTTCGATCAGATGAATTCTGAATACACTACAAACGATAGGGGTCAAAGGCAACATATTTGACTTCATCAAGAACCTTACCCACGACGGTATACTTTCAAGAACGATGATATTGGAAATGGAGTGCCATAGGGATCTATATAAACTGTTATCTTATTTTTACTACTATTTAATGATATAGATAAAGGGTCTTCCCCCCAGGGTAACCCCGAATGTACGCAGATGATTTCACAATTTGGCAAAGGCAAACATTCCTTCATCGACTCAGTTCATTATGAAAAACGTTCTGATAAAGGTCTTCGACTGGCCCTCAAGATCCGTTAGCAAAATTCTCCGTCAAAAAACTGATGATCTTTTCAAAAAAAAATGAATCCCCTAACACCTTTTAAATAGAACCACCCCCTCTGGGGGTTTTGTTAAACCATTTAGGATATTAGAAATCCAGTTCAAAACCCCAAAATTTCAAGGGACATATACAGAACCTTGTAGCGGTTTCAAGAAAAGACTTAATATCCTTTAATATCTCCCCCAAAAACAATTGGGATTTTTGGGGAAATTTTGATTCGGGTTTTTGACGTTTTATGCGAAAAAAATAAAAAAGGGCCCTCTTCGTCAACATAGTATTTTTATCAAGTCTACAAGATAAAAAAAATAAAAGAAGTTCCAATTAAAAATGATAAAATACCAATAGAGAAAGACACATTATGTGATTTAAAAGATTCGGGAAAAAATAAAATAAAATTCAAAAAAACCGAGGGGTAAATAAAAAAAATCCCTTTTGATATTGCAAAAGATACAAAAATTAAAAAGGGGGATAGTAATAATAAGGAATAGAAAATTATATTACAAAGATGGGGAAATAATTGAATAGTATGTTGGAATCCTTTGTTTAATTTTGCTGCGTTCCCGGGAAAATCGGTAGACAGTGCCCGAAAGGGGAAAGTAACACGGGGTTTTATTGCTTTCTGGAGATCCAGCGGGGGGGTCGGGGGGAGGTCTGTTTTTTTTTTTCTTGGGAAATGTCCAGGGGGCGGGGGGGGTCAGTTTGTGAGGTCGGGGGGTTAAAAATTTTAAGAGGGGCAGAGGGGAAAATTTTTTGTTCGGTTGGAACAGGGTTCAGGGTTTCTGTTTGGCTTAAATATGTAAAAATTTTTTAAAAACACTTCTGTTCCAGAATTTATTTTCTATTTCAAGAATTTTAATGCCTGAGTACTTTTCAACCCGAAAATTTGTACTAATTGTAAATGTACTCAATTTTGAATTAGTCATTGGAACTCATATTGGAGGATATTAGTGCACACAAATTGCATTGTCACGTCGCGAATGCTGTTCTTCCTACAAAGTTTCACCCCGTTTAGGGAAAGCATTGGCTGACTTTATGCCACCTCTACAACTTCCCACTGAACGTTTATCTTCGGTTTTCGCAAGTAGCGCATTTCCCCTGACACTAGGACCAAGTAGTTTGAGTCTCTGCGAGTTTACAACGCAATCGTAAAACCATGTTTATGTTGTTTGAAACCCCGATTGTACACAGACCAGCCCACACCCTTACTGCTTTACGCCTTTAGCAGACGTGCCACGACTGCCATAAATTAATAATAAACACGCATTATGAATGTATACGCAACGTGATGTGGGTACAATGTTGCGAGTGATAGATGCGTTTAATTCCAGCGGGACGTGACGTCATGTCTGATTTACAAGTGAATTAGTTATTGGGCAATGCAAACACTTTATTACTAAAACTTGTTTACAGATTTTTGTGTGATTCAGGCGCACCAATGTATGTATGCGGAGAATTGTTAATATATGAAAACGAGAAAAATGTTTTATATGATGGAGATAAATCTGTAAATCCAGTTAATGGAGATAAGTAGGCCTTTTGCATTGTGCATGCGTTTTGATGGTATAAAACGACGTATAAAAAGAAAAAATACATTGAGGACATCATGCATATTAACATTGTGAATATTGCATGTATTTTAGTTTCTCTCCTCTTTAGAGGATGTATTTATGCACCGAGTGGTCCTTTCCATATAATATACTGCCAAAAGTTGTGTGTTGTCCCACAAGTATTGTCTTGATTATGAACACTGAGGATGTGATATTAAATAAATTATTAATCATTGTTAGCATCACATTACACCTACTTGATGACATTTTTTCGTAAAATAACATCACATATAATTTTGAAGCTTTAGGAGTATCTCATGGAACATTAAATAACAAAAAGCTATTATTACAATCATGATATTGCAAAACAATATTTCATCTATCTGACATTTCCGCACTAACAATTCATCATAGCAGTACAATTGTTTTTAATTCTTTCAGTTTTTTTATAAAGATTCATACATTTCAGAATGTTTTAATGGAAAACATTTAAAAAAATTCAATTTTTCGAATCACACAAAAATGTAATTTCATAAATCTATACAGTGTGACACGTCCTATAAATTTGTATAGTGCAAAAAATCTAACAAAACAAATATTCTCAACGCATTTTTCGATTTTAGGAGCTCTATTCTCCTTTAAAGACCTTCTAAAACGTACCATACTATAGGAGCAAATTATACTCATAATATTACACGTTATTCAGATTGGATATAATAACAAAATAGGTTAAGTATACCAATTTTTGAATTCAAATATCCTACATCGAAGAATGCGAGAATGTACTATCTATGAATATAATGCGTATGGTAGAATATAAGACTCTACAGAAATGTGAATTTTTCAATTGATTTACGCGAACATTAAGAATGAAACTAATGAATGATGCTGTAAGAACATATTTGAACAAAGCATCATTGCCTGAAAGAACTGAAGTACGAAATAAATTTTCAACCCATGAAAATACTTTTTAAACAGTTTACGCGCAGGCGACGTCACATTCGACTAGTGATGTTTTCAATTTTTTCTATTATTTTTTTTAAAAATTTTCCCAGTTTACTTTTTCCAACCCGTATTTTCCCCGGGGGAATAGATGTCCTAACATAAAATGAAATAATTGAGGAATCATTTTTAATCCCTAATTCTTCCAAAATAGCAAAAAAATAACTATTTGGGAAATGATAATCTCTGCATATTTTCCCTCTTTGTTTTTAATCATTTTTGCCAATAATTTAAAACATAATAAACATATCACTTTTCTGCCACATTTTTTGCATTTGCACAAACGCGAGAAATTAAAAGAAATATCACGAAATTAAACAAGAAATTCAAACACGCACAATAAATAACCAGTTGACAATTATCACGAAATTATCAAAAAAGTGGAATATAAAATCATAAATAAATTTTAAATAAATAAAAAACATAAAACTCAAAAAAATTTTATTGAAAGGGCTCAGAGATTAACAATAAATAATACAAAAGGTTGTCATAAAAATATTTACCATTGGTATTTATGACCATCAATTCACTTGTGGCTGTGAAACTAAAAATGGTCCATTTTTAAATATTTTCCATCTAAAAATGGGAGTTTTAAAACAAATTTTTTTTTTGGGGCAAATTTAAATAAGTTTTGACCGAAAAAACATATATGAATAATTAAAACTAGTTTTCTAGAGCTGAAATACATCAAAAGGGATGCGTCTTGAAAATAACACTTTATAATTTCGAAAAATGGGGGTCCATATTTTTAAACAGTTTTAAAATATTGAAAATGCTCTAACAAGTTTTTTATAACAGAAAATTTAAATAACAGTTTTTTTTTCTTTTTTAGAACATAGTAATAATAACCATTAAGAATTAAAATTAATTTAGAAACTTACAAAAAATATGAAATCGCAATTATTTTTCGGATGTTCTTTCAGATTCTGACCATTACACACAAAAATTTTTTAAAAACCTTTCCAAACGTTCCCCAAAGAGTTTTTTAAGGTACATTCTTTTTATTATGGTTTATTAAAGAAAATGTGTACATTTGGAAGCTCCTATCCTAGAACTTACCGTTTCAGTCTTATAGATTGCATTAGAATAACGTATTATGCATCAAATTATTCTATGAAAGAGAAATTTCCCATTATTTTGTGTAAACACAAAAATGATCCTACAAATCGATAATTATTTTGGAATGGCAGCCGCCCAAAAATTTTTTATTTGAAGATCAAGTTTTATCGCATACAAAAAAGCGGCGTCGGGTTTCATTTTTAGCAACCAAAGCATTCATCGCCTGGGGCCGAAACCCTCATTACTCCATCACTTTTCAGCTTTTTTTTTGCATAGGAGTATCTATTCCTTTGTATGAGGGGATTCCAAGGTTGACAGAGGGGAAAGTGGGAAACCCCAAATTTTTTAAAACCTGTTCGTTTCCAAACTTTTTCCCTAAAATTTCAAAATAATCGTTAAAAAAAATATTCGTCCGGTTTAGATAAACCCAAATTCTTTTTAAAGCCCTTTTAAATGCCAATACACCGTTAACTCACATATTTAATGCATCTTTATGCACGGGAACTTTTCAGATTTTTTTCCCAAAACACAAAAATTAAGGTTTTTCCCAAAAAGGCAAAAAATGAAATTAAAAAATTATCGGCCCATTTCTCTTCTATATTTTTTTAAAAAATATTAGATTTTTAAAACGTAAAAGAAAACCCTTTTCTCACAAAAACCGGCGCTTTTTTTTAAAATGGATTTAGAAAATCAAAATAAACAAACACTATATTTTTTTTCTTAAAGATGTCCTCATCATTGGATCAAAAAAGGGCCCTATTGGATTATTTTTTGATCTCTCAAAAGATTTGACATCATTGATCATGACATTTTCTTTTAAATTTTCATTGAATTGTGGTTTGCTCTAGATTGTTTTGTTCGTCCCTTAAACAACCATCTCAAAAGTTGAAATATTACTGGAATGATGGGAAAATTACGTTCCCCACCTTTCCGACTCTTTGCCGTTGCATGGGGTTCCTCAAGGATCGATTTTGGCCCTATTCTGTTTACTTTACGAAACGATATGCCTCGCGATTCGAAACGGGAAAAACGGGTTTTCTTTTTCGGGTGATACGAACATCTTTTCAAAAAAAAAACCGTAAATATCACTATCAATTTCAAATTGGTTCCGAAATAACAAATTAATATAAAAAGAAAAAAAAAGGTTTTTTAATGCAGTTTTTCCCTTTCAAAAAAACAATTTTCTCCATTGAAAATGAACAGTGTACCATTGACGATGTTAAGGCAAAAAATTTTTGGGTTTTCAACAGCAAACCTTTAAAAGGGAAAGTCCATTTAAATGAATTGAACCAAAAAATTTAAATTCATTATGCTACGCGTTCAGAATTCTTGCAAATTATCAGCCTTCGTACTGCTCGTTGTGTATACTTCGGAATGATTTCCCGCCTGAGATATGGCATAATATTTTGGGGGAAAAAATCTTATAGCCCGACTTTTTGATTACAAAAAATTGTGAATAATAACCAAATCCCCCCCACGTGATTCATGTGCCCCTTCATTAATCTAGGGAAATTTTACCCTTTCCGTGTCTTTTTTTTTACGAATCATGGTTTTTTTAAAAAAGACCTCAAAGGGGGGAATAATTTTTAGAAAATGCAAAATCTATTCTATAACACCGACGAAATCATATTATCAGGTGACATATCAAACCCCATTACAAAAAAATTTACATAAATACATGTACATTATTTTACAACACTTTGCCGATGACATTAAACGATTAAATTAATAGAAAAGTTTTCCCCAAATAAATCGTTTTCTGCATAACTGTTTCTATACAATTACAATATACTAAACATCACAAAAAAATAACATTTTAAATTTTTAAAAATGATACATAATGCTTTTTTACCTTGGGCTGATAAATATACAAACAACCTGTAAAACTATTGTACTAATTTTCCGGGGCAGTGACCCCCCTCTCGATCAGGTTTTTTGTCCAGTTTCCTGATCCATTGAGCAAATGCTGAGATGGCCCCCGTTTTTGTTCTGGGCAAAAAGTAACCATTTTTTTTTTGGCCCTCTTTAGAATTCAGTGGGGAAAAAAAATATTTCAAATTATCGTTTTCCCTGTTGTCCGGGGAGGGAAGAAAAAGAGCCAAAAATTTTTTCTTATTTATCTTTGAAATAGATTTTTTTGAAAATTTTTTTCCCTTTTAAAATTAAAATTTATTGCTTGTTTATCCTTTTTAAAAAAGATTTTTTCATGGGGGTTTTTTCTCCTTTTAAAATTCAAAATTTTTTATTTTTTTTCCTTGAAAATAGATTTTTTCATGGGAGTTTTTTTTTTCCCTTTTAAAAAATTCAAAATTTAAGTAGTATATGATTAGGGAGGGGTCACAGAATTTTTAAAATGTTAATTCCTTTTCCCATAGCCGTTACCAGTTTTTTAAATTTTTTGACTAAAATAAATAAATAAATAAATAAACCATCTTTTTTTTCGTGATTTTTTAGTTTTGGGAATCTGTGTTTTGAGGGAATAGCATGAACTATTTTATTCCCATAAATTCTTCCTGAGTCCAGGACTGGTCTTGCAAATGACTAAAAGTACTTGATACTGTTACTCTCAGAGACAAACATTCCCAATACCTAATAGCGATAAGTTGTTTTTTGTATATATTTTTAATGTCTCTTTTTAACTAATAGGTCTTATAACGACCACTGTGATTGCTTATCTTGGGGTTTCTGTAGGGAGAATACGTAAGTACAACACGAACACACAAAAGCATCTATGTCCGAGGCGGGATTCGAACCTGCGATTCTTCGAGCCGAGGCAGCTTCGGCTTGTCGTCCATTTCTCTTCTCCTTGTAAACCTTGACATCATGTATCCAACATCACCACATTGAAGATAATGCTTAATTCTCCATCATTTGAATTACGTTTCTTCCTGTGTCCCTGGCCACGCACAGTGGTGTATCTCGCTTGAAAAAGTTGACACGAAGGGCGGTCCGTGTTTCGACGTTAGTCTTGGCTGGAAATCGTAAGCTTACGCACTAGTGTATACCTGTTCGACGCCCGTGGCATTCCACCTACTAATCTCTTTGTTATGAGCCGTCAGTCGCCGGACAACACACGTTCGGAAAATTCACGTTTTTTTTGTAAGTTATTTCCGACGCGAGTTTAATAAATTGTGATCCGACCCAGTACACATTGGACACCATGGAAAACACCCCAAAAGGTAAGTTTATATTTGCAACCCGTTTTAATCACATTTTGGCTACAAACTGTGTATTTAACTCTCATCCCGGAAACATTTATTTTATTTATTTTATTTTATTTTACGTCAAAAAAAGTTAAAATTGCGTATGACGTGCTATGGGGAAAAGTGAATTGTGTGCACATTTTCAAAATTCTGTGATCCCTACACTAAGTCACATACTACTTAAATTTTGAATTTTTGAAAGGGAGAAAAAACAACAACAAAAACTCCCATGTAATAAAATCTATTTTCAAGGATAAACAAGCAATAAATTTTGAATTTTGAAAGGGAAAAACTCATGTAATAAAATCTATTTTCAAAGATAAATACAATAAATTTTGGTTCTTATTACTTCCTGCCGCGACAACATGGAAACGATAATTTGAATAATTGTACTTCTACTGAATTCCTGTAAAGACGCACAGAAAATGAAGTTACATTTATGTCCAGAAGCAAAACAAGGGGCCATCTCAGCATTTGCTCAATGGATCAGGGAAACTGGACGAAAAACCTGATCGAGATGGGACATAGTTAGCTTTATAAAATCATGGCTACAAAATGTTCTCCGCGTCGCTCCGCTTCCCTGAATGACTCTCGGGTACGCTTAATACCGTAGCGGTGAGATCCAAAAGACCGCGCAAGTTTACGCCATTTTACTTGACGATCGTTTCCATGGTTCCCAGTGGCGTCGAAAGCCATGCATAGATGTATTGGTCAAGCGCAACGTGCATTCTGTAGTACCACTTTTTACCTACTAACAAATAATGCTAATTAATTTATAATACATGGCAGCAATAGTTAATTAATTAGTAATGAAGTAAGTAATCATTAATTAGAAAAAGTAGTTTGTTTTTACTGAAAATCAGCAGGCCCGGTCTGCTGAGCAGAAAAAGCATGTCGAGGTGCGCAAAGCGAAAATTCAGTTCGAGATGGCGATAAATTCGGTGTGCTCATTGACATGCCTGCAACAGGATCGTACTACTAATGACGGCAACGGCAGGCGCTTCTTTTCTGAGGACGTATCCGTGACGGCAAAGATTTTGGGGATCGACGACTGCACTCGTGGCTCATTGCACGTATCTGCACTCGTGGCTCATTGCAAAGTCGCAAGCCTTTCACCACTGAGATCCGGGTTCGATTCCCGTCGAATCTCATGAGAAATTTGTTCCAACAAAACGAGTTCTGCTGCTTCACAAGGGCTAGTCCAACCCCTGTGAAGTGTCCTAAACCCTACCCCTATCCTCATTCCTTCCCAATTCTGGCCGCTGGGTAGTGACGCAGGAGCGCTGGTAGGAGGCGCGTACGCGGAGATGCTACCTGTCGGTCCTTTGACAACCGACTGCGACGAGACGCAACAATATTAACGGAGGATTACTCCAGCACTGTTGCAATGGGGGGATTACCCTGTGCCGCAAGCGCTCAACGTGCCTTAAGGTTTGACGCGTTGCGTCAAACGCGACGAAAAAAAACAAACACGGAAGAATTGATGGCAAAGGCAAAGTAATCTTAAAACGATGTCGAGTGGGTATGCTATCAACGTCCAAAAGTTCAAACTCTTTGTGGCCAGTCAGTACGTCAAATTGTACGGATGGTACCCGATGCCCACATCTGCGCACATCGTACTATTGCACGGATGCGCGATCGTCGAAGCGGCTCCACTTCCAATCGGGAGGTTGTCTGAAGATGCGCAGGAGGCTCGGAACAAAGACATTCGTCGTTACCGGGAAGATTTCACGCGGAAGTACTCCCGGGAGAAAACCATGCACGACGTGTTCCATCGTTTCCCGGCATCTTCAGACCCTCTGATATCCAGCTTCCAGCATATGGAAATATCAGAGAAGAAAGAGGTACCTGCCGAGGTACAAGAGTTGCTCTATGAAGCGCAAATCCCTTCCGTCGATTTACAACACGATAACGCGGACGAAAGCGACGCAGATGTAAGCGAAGAACATGATTACGATTTTGACTAAAGATCGTAATAATGTTCTGCGCCATCATGTTTATGAACAGCGTTTAATAAAAATCAGAATCCGTCAACAAACGACTTTATGCTTCATCAATCAAACCAAAATACCTTATATCCAAAAATTCATGGGAATCCGCTGAATTTATATTTTTAGCCCCGCCATATTGGATATGCCATTTTAAATTTTTCAATTCTGACGTCTAATTCGTGATTAGTGACATGAAAATACCTTATATCCAAAAACTCAAAGGAATCCGTTGAATTTATATTTTTAGACCGGCCATACTGGATCCGCCATTTTGAATTTTTAAAATTTGACATGTACCAGTAATCAAGACCCCAGGAAACCTATTAGGGCCTTAGTTTTGTTGAGGTCTGTATACATTTTCCGTCTATGTCCAGGTTTCGGACCGAGTTAGCCCACTGTGCCACGTGGGGATAAGTGGAAATGAAACCGCTGACTAGGTAGTAAAGTTGGCCTCGAGGAAGCCAGAAACACACCTTTATGGTAATATCTGCTCTTACTACCAAGATTTTATCCAACGTTGCATTTTTGAGTGAAACAGAGTGGCGGAACTATTTTCAAACTCACACACTGGCAGACCCTTGTCGTGGTCATCCCGTGGCTCTAAAGCTCAGGCGAGAATTGTTATTCACCTTCGGATCAGACTACTTCGCACGGACATCTCGCGCAGTTATCACCCTCAATGAAGAACTGACCTTACTGTAAAGCATGCTCCTGCACTGCTCTAATGAAAGAGCCGAAGAAGGCATAGTTTGTCGACTATAGAGGTGATGCTAGCTACTGTCCTCCGCAAGCTCTTTAAACTTTCTTAGAGAATATAGATTTATAAATCTAATATGCATGAAGGGGATGATTTTTAACACGCCTTTTATACACTAATTTTGCGTTGTTGATGTGACACTGCCTTGGTCATTTATTTCATTTAAAATTAGGTAATTTAATATTTTAATCTGTAATTAATAAAATTATTTTAACTGCTATACTAATTTTCAGAAAATTTTGCGAATAATATTGCACTAAGTGTAATTGTCAAGATATTTGAGCACAATGCACATTTCTTTAGATTTTTAAAGAAGGTATGTAGTTTTATTTCGTGTAAATAAAGACAGTGATTTAGTTTTCAGGATTTGGAGGACTTGTGATCTCATTGAAACTCTTGTGTTTTCCGTGTTGATCTAAAACCAAATGTATTTGTGTCTGATATGCATTCAAGTATTGGGATTCCTATAAGCACAAATATTTGTCGTGCGTTTATCTTACAATGGCTAAAATTATTTAATAATTAATTATTAGAAAACAAGAATGGTGTGTTTCCTGTTTCTTACTTCAATAGCGATAACCGTGTCAAAGTTTCCGGATGTTTGAATTGCGAGAGAGCTTCTTGAATCGAACTAAACACTCCAGAATCTGCTCTGGGGGTCATACAAAACCTAAACATAAATTGGAAAGATAATACGATTGGAAGACACTGTGTTCCGCTTAAAAGCTTTGATAAGAAAAATTGTCCGGCATTGAAATTTTTTAACTAAATACTCAATCTCTCTTTTAAAGTTTATTAAAACATGTTTTGTTTCTTTCTCAACAGCTCGTTTTAAGAAAAAATTACATTGATTCGTAACATTTTAAGGTTTTCAAATTTATTCTTTTTACTATGTATCATTCAAACATATTTAAGAAAATATTGAACTTGTGTGTAGATTTTACAAATTAAAAGAATTAAAATTTTGCTGTTTATATTATTAGCTGTTTATTAACGATATCAAGTTTACACTTTGCTATTAATATCACCGGGAAGGGATAGATATAATCTTCAGCAGTGTAACAGAAAATAACAACTTTGAAAAATATATGAAGAATAAGACAATTATAAGCCGCAATATTTCTAATGAGAATCCCTAGTTCCTTTTCACCGATTATCACTATAAAATTGCATCAATTTTACAAATAGTCTAAATAATACAACAATAGTAATTTTGCATTGATAATCGCTTGGAACATCCGGCAGTGAGCTTTAATTGATTAACGAAATCACTGTTTGCATGCACCTGCTCATATAGAAAAATAAAGTGATTACATTTTCATAATGCGTAATAAAATGTGTATATTGCTTGCATTTCCTTAATCAAGGAGTGATAATGTCGTACCAAATTTTTAAAAACGTGAGTATGAATTTTAATTTGTTTGATAGAAAAATGTCTATATTATGTAAATGTATTATATTGTGTGTTTCCCGAAAATGATTATGTAATACTAGTGTTTCTTGCTTTAGAACCATTAGCATTTTAAAATAGTTTGTAAGAAAAACAAAACTTTCAATACAATAAATTTAATCTGACAATTTTCTCTACAATATTACACCATAAATTAAGCACTTTCGTGGTAAAGAACTCGATAAAAATGTCACAGCCCCTTCCCGTGACCCGCTGCCCTTAAATTCGTCAGCGTCCACGGGTTCAGGGCCAACGTCCAGTGCAATTGGCGGTGATCCCCGCGCTCCACGCGCACCAATCCGTTTCGTTTCCGTGCCCTCTCCTGTTACTCTCCTCTACTTCCTCTCACCCTCCGTTCCCTGCTACCCTGCTCACTGCGAAAGAGCAGCGTCACTGACCTCAGAATTTGCTCCGCCCCTTTGAGATAACTAGAGGAAAATCTTCGAGGGAGTGAAGGGGGAAGTGTCTGAAA
This sequence comes from Teleogryllus oceanicus, assembly GCA_964035755.1. Taxonomy (NCBI): domain Eukaryota; kingdom Metazoa; phylum Arthropoda; class Insecta; order Orthoptera; family Gryllidae; genus Teleogryllus; species Teleogryllus oceanicus. The sequence continues at coordinate 64,677,194 of CAXIVR010000002.1, forward strand.
CTTGGAGCAAAAGCCAATGATGAGAGCGGCTAGGCCTAGACGCCAGGATTGGTCAAGTGTCCAGCGATGGTTGTCTGCTGTGGAAAAGCCAGATTTGGCCGCATAGGGCATCACCCATATTCTGTGCAAGGGGATATACATTATTTTACAACACTTTGCCAGATGACATTAAACGATTAAATTCAATAGAAAAGTTCAAATCCCAAGTGAAATCGTTTCTGCTGCATAACTGTTTCTATACAATTAGAGACTATATCTGAGCATCACAAGAAAAGTAACATTAATTTTAACAATGATACATAATGCATGGCTTTACCATTTGGACTGTATATAAATGAGTATAACAACCTGCAATAACTATTGTACTACAGCTTCCGGGTCAATGACCCCTCTCGATCATCAGGGTTTTTCGTCCAGTTTCCTGATCCATTGAGCAAATGCTGAGATGGCCCCTTGTTTTGCTTCTGGACATAAATGTAACTTCATTTCCTGTGCACGTCTTCTAGAATTCAGTGGGAAATACATTTATTCAAAATATCGTTTCCATGTTGTCGTGGCAGGAAGTAATAAGAGCCAAAATTTATTGCTTATTTATCTTTGAAAATAGATTTTATTACATGGGAGTTTTTTTTTGGTTTTTTCTCCCTTTCAAAATTCAAAATTTATTTTGCTTGTTTATCTTCTTGAAAATAGATTTAATTATACGGAGTTTTTTTTCTCCCTTTCAAAATTCAAAATTTAAGTAGTATATGGCTTAGGTGTAGGGATCACAGAATTTTGGAAATGTGCACACAATTCATTTTTCCTCTACAGCACGTCATACGCAGTTTTTAACTGTTTTGACGTAAAATAAATAAATAAATATCAGTGACTGGTACGCAACGTTTTACTAGTATAAATCTTATAAATTTAATTGCTACCTGGATTAATGTTACTGATAAGCGGTACGATGTTTAGAAAACGGTATCTTAATGTAGAAATATAAAGTTGCCGAATTAATAACTGTATAACAAACATACCATCCTCATAGACGGATATTTCTTCAGTGTGGGTGTTCCTGTCTAAGGATTAAAGTTGTATTGCTTTCTATGACAATTTAATGCATTCAAAATATATATATGTCACAATACAATGATTTACACTCACATCCTTCACATTATCATTTACGTAGTTTGTATCAGACGCGCCGGGAATTACTTATTCCAATCTTCAAGTTTATACAAAATATAATAGAACGATTTTATATCAATATAATGAACTAAGTAAGCTGATATGTCACGATTCTAATATTATATTTTAATGTTTGTTACAGTGTTGATTCAAGATGACCGCCTGCGCGCTTATTTTATCACTTCTTCAATTTTGTCCGAAAGTACGAAAACAGTTTTAAAACTTTACTTGGGGAAACAGATTCATCAGGTGAAGCTCCATCAAGAGACAAATGCCGTTTTGAGATCAAAATCGAGTCGCAGGATAAAAAGAGCTCGTGCGTAATTTCGGCTCATTCTTTCTGGTAGTGGAATGATAACGGAAGATCTTAGAAGTAAAATGTGTATAAAATAAGAGTTTAGGACATGGAATATTGGTGCTATATACACAATTAGTTCAATTTTCTTTTTGAAATCAGTTTCCAAATCGGAATTGATATTTTGAGTAGTGCCTCAAAAATAACTTTTTGATGGTATTCGAAGGAAGACGGAAATATGTGAACAAGATATATAGCTGATGCTGTAACAACCGTTTGGTTGTTACAGCATCACTAGTTTGGTAAGTGGAGAAAAATATATTGAGATTGAAAGGGACGAAACCGTGCCTGCCTGAGAGCACGACCTCCTCCCGTGCCCTGCCCGTGCCGCAGGCTGCCGGGTTTGGCCGTTCGGCCGTGTCGAGAGAGCCCCCAAAAGGGTCGAGTGACGCACCTGCGTAAAACGGGAAGGGGGGGCGTGAAGCAGGAAGCACGTCGTCATCGCGCTATAAGCCCACATTTTTTAATTTCTTCCCGGAACTATGAGAAATAATTTTAACTTTTTAAAAAATATTTTTTGAAAAAACGGCATCGTAGCGTGAATTCTATTTTAAAAAGGAGTTCAATGCCGTTTACAGATCGAAAATCGGACAATTTGTACAGACGTTATCGGTCTAGTAAATTTTGCTTATTTTGGTGCTGCCACGTGGTGGCGACAAATTGAACTAGTGTTGGTACATTTAGCCTTAATAAGTATTCGGTTTGATTGCAGAAAGATCTCACACCATTGTTTGTATTTGTATATTGGTTTTCTTATTTTGTAAAACATGTATTTTAGTTTTCATTTAGATTTTTCTGCTCGCTTGCTGGAAAATATGTGGTTTGTGTCCTAATCTGTGGCCCCTCTTGGATTCTTATACCAACAATGCAAGAACTTATCCAGTTAATAACAGTAGTGGGCCATCAAGACAATGTTATATTTAGCTGAAACATGTTGAAAAGCTTGACACTATTGGTCTACATAATATTTATTTCTGATTGTTTCTTGTAACTTTGTATTCTTTTGATAAATTTATGAGATATATAAAGCTCCAAGCAAATATCTAGAAAACTGACAGACTTATTTTAATGACATAATGCCTGACAACTTTCAAATGTTACCAATTAGGGTTCCCATAGCATTTAATGAGTGTGGTTAATTATTGATATTAATTTTAGTCTCCGTTTATTGGTGATTTTTATATTGTGTGCATTCTTTATAAAAACATTTTGTTGTAACTTATTTCCCTGCAATTTTGAGTAGAGTCTTGTTTAATTGTTTTTTAAGATTTCAAGTTTGTCAATGCTTTGATTTTGTTAGATTTTGAACTAATTTTGTTAAATTTGTAATGTAAAATTTGTATGTTGTTTGGTTCTGTGATATTTATTTTATATCATATTTTCAAGTTTTTAATTTCCAGAGTGTAAAGTTGTCAGTTTATTTTTTGTTTTAGAATCATTTTTTACTGTATGATTTAAACTATAACTTCCATATTTCATTTTTTACTGGAAAAGAAAAAAGGATTTTTTTTTCGTTTTTAAAAATGTCTTTTAATTTACTAGTTACCCTTACCCTTTCCAAAAGCAATATATAAATAATAATTATTTATTTCCTACGAAGCATATGTATGGAACCTTCTAAGTCAATAGCAAAGGGCAACACGCTTTCCGTATGCGACTGTCATGACACATACAAACCAATACAACGGCACTGCAACTTCTTGAAGAAGTTCGTTACACGACGGTCCGTCATCACGGCCGTGTGCGCCCAATTGCCTGTTACGGCGAGACTAGTGTCAGGTCAGTCACTTTGCTAAGCAATCCCATTTACAATTTTTCTGTCAGCTTTGATTCAGCTGCGATTGGGTCAGCGTCATCGCCTCTTGTGCTCGGGGAAGTAAAAACGGCAGAGTAATTTTTACAAACGAAGAATGGGATAAAATTGCTTTGTATTTGGTTGGAAATAATACCCGATATCGCGAAAATATTATAATCCCGAGAATGATGGGTCCTGTTAAAATAAAGTCGAACGAAGAAAAAATTATAGAAAATTTTTTTGAAAGTTGCACTTTTAAGACTGGTATGAGTTGTGTTGCAGGTTAGTGAGTAAAGATCGGCTTATCTCATTGTGTTTATGTGTAACACAATTGTGTTATGGATGTAATAACGTAAATGCATTTTTATTAGTTATCTTCTGGTGGCGTTTTGGGATTATTTTCATCCAGTGTGAATCCCACCGTGCCGTTACCAGATGCTAAACCCCAGACAGCCAGAGAAGTTTTCATGGAAATGAAAGGAACAACATTAAGTTATGCAAAAAATTTTGCTTTGATTGGTGCTCTGTTTTCATCTATTGAGTGCACTATTGAATCAGTAAGTTGTTTTTAGTGTTCAGTGTATGGGTTTACTGCAGTTTGCTTTGGATAGGGAAAATACTTGGGTGGTTGTTGTGTTCTGTGAGAGAAACTTATCTCTGTAGCTGATGTTAGTGTGTTTCTATGTTGTTGTTTTTTCTAAAACATATTAGTGGCAAGCTTTTAAAAATTTATTATGGTTCGTGTTCACCTATACAATCATAGGATGACAACTTTATAGAAAAGATGATGTAAAAGTTGTTAGTTGGGTTTAGTAAAATTCTATGAAGTTTAGAAGAATGGAAGCAATTACTCAGACTTATGGAGCATCATGTGTTTCCAGTATCGAGGAAAATCAGATTGGCGTAACGGTACCTATGCTGGTGGCATTAGTGGTGGTTTGATAGGCTTACGAGGTAAGTTACATTATTTTATTTTATTTTGAAAACATATTTTGTTGTGAATTTCAAATAATTTCTTTATTTGAATTCGTTAATCCAATATAGTGTTTCAGGTGATGCTGAAACTTCCATTGATGTTATAACATGTTCCATAGTTATAGTAGTTCAGAGGCATTCAATATTTGTTTTCTTCCTGAGAACATGTGTCTGCTAAGAACAGTGTGATTCAAAGTGCTAGGTGGCAGTTCAGATGGAATTACATTGTCTATTTAAAATAACGATTCATAAGAATGTCACATTAAAGCAATATCCTTAGGCCAGAAGATTCTTTGATTTGTGGTTTTTGACTTTGATTTCACTATACTTCTTACTTATGTAGGGTAGAATTTTGAGGGGTTTTTGTTGTCAAGACAAATGCTGATGTCAATGGGAAATTGTGAAGATGTGATTACCTCTAACCCCACCTAGGTGGTCAGAATTAATTTTGTGCCAGATAGACTGCCAGATTGATTTATTCAATTTTAGATTGTGGGACATACATTTGGAATCTGTACTTGGAAAGCACTTCAGAATTTATCGACAGAGAGTGATATCTCTTTCAAAGTCCCTTGTAATTTTCATGATCTTGTGAATAAAGGAAAACTTACAGCAGTTTACCCACAAAGTAGTAGATGAGAGGGGAGATCTCAAAATCCGTGTTTCTCTATTTAAATAACAGTTAAATACTGCAAAATAATAAAGATTTAGAGAATTTCAAAGTTAAAATTGTAAAAAGGTAAAACTAAAATAATTGTCAACCACATCATACAAGCCTTCATGTATCATTTCCTTTAATATTTGAAGTACCAGTATAATTATTTCATCAACTTTTTTCCCTATTAAACAATATAGATATATTTATGTTATATAGTTATTAATGAAATAATTGATAGAGACATGATAATAAAATGGGTTATGGCTTTTGAACCACATGGTGTTACCTGGGTGATGCAAAATCAATACTGGTTGTGTTGATCATTGTGACATTAAATCAAACATGTTGTAGAATTCTATTTCCATCCTTTTCTTTCTTCTAAAGAGTAATCAAGACCAAAGACATGTTGTGACATGCTATTCGAAACATGGGTTCCACCAAAAAGAGTGTAAATTAAAAAAAATTACATGAACCTAATGAAAGATGCAACAGCTGCGTAATGAAAAGTATGATTGATACTATCTAGGAAAGTGTGCAAATAATGGAAAATCAATTACTGCATAGTGGAGTCTAAACAACAATAAATGCCCTTTCAGGTAAACCTTCCTTCTTCAATAATTGCATTGAACATTATCATGCAAACTTTACAACAACTATAGAGCCACTTTTTATTTTATTTGTATGATTAGTATCCAGAAATATTTCAGGTAGGATAGTAATGTTACAAATTTATTTCATTCAGTGCTTTTCTACATCTTGGAAAAGAAGTACGAATAAAGACTTGACACTAGTGCTGTAATACTGCTTTATGTATCCATATTATTTATCTGCTTGTGTTTTACATGGCAAACAAGCTGTCTGTTGTGAATTACCTGTATTTTTCAAACAAGATGTACATATTTCTCCAGCGAACATAAAAGTATGAGATTCGTGAATTTGATTAAGTGATAATTATATTTCTGCAGACTGTAGATTCTTTGACTCACTTCGAGTATCTATTATGAAACTTTACAAAAATTAGATCAGTTTTGCAAAAAATATTATTAGAACACTAGTGTTGTAGTACTCCACATTTCCATGCACTGCTTATTTATTTATTACTTCGCAATTTTCTACTAATCATTAAATTATACATGTACAGATTGTTAATAACTAAACTGTTTAACTAAAAATAAAATAAAATTGTAGACAACGTGTTCCAAGAATCATGGCATGTAGTCCAGTCAAATGAGACAAATCAAGTGAAAAAAATCCTGAAGATTTAAAACCTAGCATTATTGTTGGCAATATCTACTGCACATTATACTAAACATCCTGGGGAAGGGGTGGGTGTCTTTAAAGATTTTTACTTTCTTGTATTTGCAGAGCACATGTACACAATTATATATCTGTGTGTGTGAGAGAGGTGAGGAGGAGGAGAGGAGTGGAAAGAGGAGAGAGAGGTGAGAAAGAGGAGAGAGTGTGTGTGTGGAGAGAGAGGAGTGTGAGAGAGAGGTGTGGAGTGGTGAGAGAGAGTGGAGTGGTGAGAGAGAGTGTGAGTGGTGAGAGAGAGTGGAGTGTGTGAGAGAGAGTGTGAGTGAGAGAGAGCGTGAGTGTGTGAGAGAGAGCGTGAGTGTGTGAGAGAGCGTGAGTGAGTGTGTGAGTGTCTGAGTGAGTGTGTGAGTGTCTGAGTGAGTTTGTGAGTGTCTGAGTGAGTTTGTGAGAGAGTGTGTGAGAGAGTGTGAGTGTGAGAGAGTGTGAGTGTGTGAGAGAGAGAGAGAGTGTGTGTGTGTGAGAGAGTGTGTGAAATCAGAAAGGTTGCCTTTTTAAACTGGTGCTCCTACATCACATACTTTCTTGCGAATCTGTTAATGATTAGTATGTAATATTTTATGACAATTTCTGTCTTACATTTCCAACTACAATTTGAAAATTTCTTACAGAATTGAAGCGCGAAAATACATATATTTTTATTTCTCTCATTACTGCTTACACAGTATTAACTTATGTAATGTTGCGGGAAACAGCGACGAATTTTCGGCAGAAACTGTTATTGCTGGCTCCTGGTAATGAAACAGTTGTTAAATTTAGAAAAAATATTCTCTAATACGTGGTGTAGCCAGAATCCAAGTTTTGTGGGTCCTTGATACCGAAGATTACATAAAGGACGCCTAAGAGACAGGTGCAGGTCTCGTGTTCGTTTGAGGCGGAGTCAGTCTGTAAAAGTAATTTGAGGTGGAGGCAGTTGGATATTCGTACAATCCCTTATTAATTTAATATTACAAATCACAGAACATTAAAAGAAAACTTGTATCTTATATTGTTGCAGTACAAATGGATACATGTGTTGCTACAAATATTGTGAGGAACAGCATGATTTCTTGGTAATCTTTGCATGGAAGAACAAAGTAATATCGAGGTAATTTGGAATATTTGCTGCTTCTGCTGCTCATTCAGGCATAGACACAGTTCTAATTTCTAAGATTGATCCTAATTGGTACGCACGGGGTGTTGCCGTTTTTTATTTTAATTATAATTTACTTAATTTAATTATCATTATCGTTTTAATTATAATTTAGTATTGAAAATAATTTTATAGAAACTTTTATTTAATTGACAATAATTTGAAATTAAAGCTATCTGGCTACTTTGGTTATGAAGTTCCAATTTAACAATATGTCAAATTTTTAAACGAAAACAGCGCTCTGCCAATGAATTCTGTGTATTCACGTCGAACATAAATGCACCAATGATGCGCGATGCCTATTTTAGCCGTAAATAAAATTATTAGTTTATATTAACGTGAACCAACGGCGGCTATCACTCTCGCCTTCTGTTATCAGAGCGGCGTTGCAGCAATGGGTAACAAGAAGCAACAATGGCTGCTGATTTTGTACGGCATACGCATTTGGCAAATCAGCGATTTTGAACCGCTAGAAACAAAATACAAATGAAAAATATAATATTCATCAAAACTACTCTTTACACGAATTACTCGTCATTCTGCCCTCATTGTGCAAAACTGAAATAATCAATTGTTTTAACTTTAATAATTTAATTAATGGAGCAATTTAAAATACATTCAATGATTAATATTAATGTTTTTTTCAAGATACGAATGACAGCGTTCAAGCACCATTCAAAATACATTGCCATTGAAGTGACACCGCCTCAATAGAAGCGCGTGAAATTCGATTTTACCATTTCGCTCTTGTTCAATTTTCCAAAAATAGTGGCTAGAAAATGGAACGAGCACCACTTTCTTTACTGTTCTTTGCTGCATACGTGAAAAAGTTTAAAGAAAATAATTAGAACCGTTTCTCAGAAAATAATTATTTAAAAATTATACGAATCACGCAAAATGATGCAAAATTACTAATATTTTCGCAGAATTGAACTTACTCTTATTGAATATGTTTTTGGTGAACACATTTCAATTAGAAAATATTTCCATAGTTGTAGGGGAGGTGTCGCATTTTTTTTTTTTAATTTTTGCAATTTTCGAAAAAATCAGGGATTTCAACGGAAATGAGTCCTGCACTTTAAGCGTTTTATATGCTATCCGAGGTCAACATTTGGTGTCGTTTTTAAGAAGGAATGGTAAAGAAATAAATGATCGTTTGACACCATTACGCCAAACTACTATTTTCGAAAGATTAAAATCCTGACATTGGTGTAAGATATTTTGATGGAGATCTTTCGTTTTAATAAAAAATAATCAAGTTTTAGTTATGGGAAAACGTCAGTAAATTTTGAATATTTACAATTTTCGAAAATTCAGGTATTTCAACGAAAATCAGACCTGTATCATTTATCCTTCACCCTATCCGAGAACAAAGATTAATCAAAAATTGTGGCCTTTCCAGGCAAAGTACCCCCCAAATTAAAATATCGGTTTCAAATTCAAGGGTCCGCGACATCAGCCAGATCGATTTGGGAATATAAATTTTGGAGAAAATCTGCTGAACGATTTAGGTGCTAGCGTTGATAACAGTCAGCATTGCTGTCAATCAATTTTTCGGTGTCAAGGACCTGCAAAACAAGGAATCTGACTACAATTCGGGCTTGTAAGAAGATTTTTTTTTTATATTTAGCAACTGGATTTATGCACTTTTTGTTATCAGAGCCTGGCAATGTTTGTGCTGAAAATTGCCGTTTTTCCTGCAGCGATTACATAATCTTCTATATTGCGTGAGCACAGTGAGCGAGAAAGTAAAAAGCTTAAAATGTTATTAATGCAAATTTCATTGTTTTTTTTTCAGCTGGATGGAAAGCTGCAGCCTTCGGTGCAGCTGGTTTTGCAGCATTTTCTACTGTTATTGACTATTACATGCACCATTTATTTTAAAATATATTATAAAATATGTGTATATAATGTCCTATTACTCTGTAAATTAAGAAATATCTTTATTACTTTGATGTGTATGTGTTTTTTTGTTATAAACCTAGTTCAGTAAAATCTGTTTTTTGTATACCAGCATTATAAACGAGGTTTTCTGTTGCAAGAAATCGTTCATAAAAGGGCCTTTACAGCAATAAATGATGACGTAATAGGGTTTTAGCGGCACGAATGATTGCGTCATCACACACGTCATAGTTGCGTCACAACTCACCTTTAAAATTGACGAACGCTGTGGAATTGTATGAAGAGTTCACAGAGTAACCATACAACCAGAATAACCAAAGATTTTTATTCTTGAATATACAAATCAGTTTACATAATTACATTATTTATTGATGTTACTATTAATGGAGCAGTCTGTGAGGTTTTGAAAGGATAAAGGAACAGAACCAGGTACATTAAAAAAGTTTTAGTTGATGAAGTAACACATGTTATTTTCGTCATTTGACACTATTCTTCTAGCTATCTTTATTTTATTCTGAATTGATTCCTCAATGCAGACTTGCAACATTTGATGATCGCCATCCTCCATGACGCTTAAGGTTGTAATATCAGCGCCACTGTCCACTAATATCATATCCATGATCTCCTGAATGAATGTCCAGAATATTTTTCGTGATTTTGAAATTGGTTTTTGGCAATAAGTATAGGAATTTTTCCAAGAATGTTAATCCCAACAGGTTTACAACTGCATTTACCTTTATTTTAAAACAAGAAAACTTTATTGTGTTTGAATTTACAAGCTCTTAAGGTAACTTTTTGTACAAATCTATATAAGAGAATCCTTCATCAGGAAATAACGGTAAATTTAGTTTGTTAGTTTTAGTTTTCACTTTGACAACTAAAACAGAACTTCTTCAGAGACATCAATGGTATATGTTATAGCACCTCTGCTCCATAAAAGCTCCAAATATGCCGAAAATCAAAATAACCTGAAAAAGAGAGCAAAGATGTGTTCCATTAGTTCACAAATATTTCAAATAAATATAACTTTAAATACCTTCATCAAGAGGATACTTCTATCAGCTGCTTCTACTAAAAATTTGTTCACATCAGCTTGGGAAAAGATATACTTTTCTTGCTTGCAACCGACATCGCTTGTTTCATGTACAATTGAACTTTATTAAAAGCAGAAATATCAATATCTTTAATTTTGACTTATCTTCAATTCCCGAGTGACTACAATTCACAAACTTGATGTCTACATACTGCTGACTTCAATGTAATAAAAATTAGAAAATCAGACCATCACTAAAACTCAATTAGGTATGTCAATAAAGTAAGAGACACTAACTCCGATATGTATGCCAGAACAACTGATTCGCATATAATCTTCACGTTCTTTGTTGTTTCCATCCAATTTTTAAATTTGTTGTACTTTTTCACAATGCACTTTGACTTCATGGTATTAAGCATTGTTCTGCCTTTCGTGGCTTGTTCAACAATTTCCTGTGGCAAGGAATCCATCTTTCTCGCATGCTCTTCTGCAATCGCTCATCAGCCGTCCAAAATGCGTGACGTCAAGTAATACCAATGTCAATGTTGCCAACAGTAAAACTGCTTGCAATTAGTTCATACCCACTGATTCTTGCATAAATTTATAATGCTGTTATACAAAATAGTAGTATGCAACTCGTTTATAATGTTGCTTTATTGCATTCGTATAAATTTGAAACTTGCTCCTAACGTCGCTCGTTTTCAAAACATGTACTCATGCAATAAAGCTTAACATTATAAACTAATTGCATAAACTACTATTAACCCGGAATCGATCGGGACGAAACGAAATTTGTTGCTTAGGGAGATTTCCGTTTTCTGCAGGAATGTACATTTTACGACCCTTATGATATTATTTCCGTCCTGATCTTGTAAATTAATGGAAATAAAACAAAATAAAAAGTACACGATTTTATTATGATTTTTAAAATATATTTACTTATAACGTATTTATCAAAGAAATCATTCAAAAATGAATATTAAACATTCTCTATAGACTGCTTTTGAGTTTCTCTTGCTTCCATAAGTTTGGCCTTTTCATCCAATTTTCGAGTTCTAGCCGATGCATTCATTATATTAAAAATATCTTGCGTCTCAGCCAATTGCATTAAATTCACAGTAATTCTATTTTATGAAGATTTTCCCGTAGAGGCCATGAAAAACCGTTCCGTTTCCGTATTGAACAGGTATTGTATTATGCTGTGTAAAATACAATGTAACTTGACGGCCCAGAGAAATTTTCCGGTTAAGGCAGGATTTCGGCTTGTACAGGTTCCACTTTAGACAGATTTTACTGTATTTGATTTCAGATTACAGTGATATGATACTATCTCCTTGTGTAGCAAATTTTAATCCATTTCCTGTAGTGATAAGGAAAATTTAAATTAATTATCTAATGTATTTTTTTGTATATCGCTAATATACTTGTGCATTAATAGCTTGTGGATTTAAAAAGTTTATTAACGTTAGTTCCTTGGTTAGTAACTGACTTGAATTCTTTTTACTTTCTCGTATAATTACGTATATACGTAGTAATATATTTAGTATAGAGAAAGTTATGTAATGCTACGCCAAAAACTGCGATATTTTGAAAGAAAAACTCGTATTGTGGAGCCCTCACACTGTAAAAGTAGATTAAACCTCTTCTAATATGTAGTAAATTACATGTTACATAACACGTTCTCTAGTCGGATTTCAGAAATTGTGGGACCTTGATACCGCAAAAGTGTTTTTACGTTCTGTATCTGTACATATATACGGTAACAGTAGTAGCCTGTATAAAAGTTATGCAATGCTGTGGAAAATCAATTTTGAGATTTCACTAGAAATACACGTTTCGGGGTCCCATGATACCGAGAAACGGTTGTTTTTTCCAAACGTCCGTCCGTTAGTGACCACTAGCCCCGGATAACAAAAAGTGGATAAATCCAGTTGTTAAACTAAAAAATACTATAACACGTCGTGCAGCCTGAACTAATGCTCAGGGTCCCTATATCGAAAATCGATTGATAGCAAAAACTTTCTGTGGACAACGCTAGTGGCTAAATCGTTCAGAGGATTTTCAACAAAATTGATATTCCCCGATTGATCTATCTGGCTGATGGCACTCCTTGAATTTGAAAACGGTATTTTAATTTTGGGGTACTTTACATGAAGCATCTGGGACATTTTCAAGATAATGGGCTCGTACGTTTTTTATTAAAACTTTCTTATTGATAGTGTAAAAGATATCAAGAGACTACTGCCGGTTTCATGTTCCTGAAACACCCTCATTTTTCTAAAATTGAAAAAATTCAAAAAATTTTCCGCGCTTCGTACAACTACAATTATGAAGTTAAACATTTTTCTCTGAATGAAATGACAGGGAGCGGTAGCTCAGTGCATCAATGATGTCACTGCGCCTCTGATCAGTGTCCTAGGTGCGAGTCCTCCGATTTGAGGGATTTTCGACACTAGCTTTCAGCTAGGTCGAATTCAGTCACGTCTGGAGGAGAATCTCCCAGTGGGCTATTGCTGTGATCGGTAGTTTTCCGTGGTTTCTCCGATCAACACCAGGCGAATGCCGGAGCAGTACCCTACCAAACGGGCCAGGGGTCGCGCGCGATCTGTCCTTCCTCTTCCTTGTCCTATCCTCTCCCCTTACACATACACACACTAACATGCACTACACAACCACACATTCCGGGAGATCTTTCGGTAGCTTAGAGCTTGTCGCAGCTGGGGCGGTGTCCCGCTGCTGGCAGAGTCCTGGTTAGGGGGACACCCCACTAGCCGACGTTCAACTCGGCGCCAGATCTCGCCATCAAGTGGGGGAAGATCACCGCCATCTCCCGAGAAAAACATGCACTACACTAACGGGACTAATGACCAAAGCAGTTGTGCCCGGAAACTCGAAAAAATCAATCTTAATGAAATGTGTTCATGAAAAAGAAATGTAAAACTAATGCTATGTTCAGTTTTTCGAAAACATGAATATTTTGTATCAAACATAAGCAGTTTCCATTTTCTTTAATGCATTTTTTCTTAAAAACGTCCCTATTTTTGTTAAATTTGGATCTGAGATAGCGTAAAGGACGCTGGTCCTTTGGTGAAGAGAATGGTTTCAGTCTCATGTTCGTTGAAAAACCTGATTATTTCGAAAATTTAAAAAAAAAATTGTTTTTCTCGGCGTCTTCCTACAACTAGAATTGGGAAGGCACATTTTTCTAAAATGAAATGTTTTAATCAAAACATCAAGTAAGGCCGTTGAATTTTTCAGAAATATATTTTAGTGTAATTTGGCGTCAAACTAAGTCGCTCGCGCCGAATATCCTGCGCTTCCTGAACGTAATATGAGAAATGATTCCAGGCAGTTGGATGCTACGTAAGTTAGAATTTGTATATTATTTCATATTTTTCGAGCTTTTCTAACATTTATAATACGTTTACAATTTAATCTTTTAGAAATTCTTTAAAGCCTATTTGAGATGTATGAAATAAAAATTGCTAGCCTTCAGGGAATAACAGATTAGAATGCAAGAATATCAGATTAGTAAACACGACGCGCTTTCAGATTGCCAACATGGATTTAGAAAATCAACGGAAACAGCCATATTTTCTTTTCTTAAAGATGTCGCCTGTCATTGGATCAAAACGAGGCACCTATTGATGTTATTTCTAGATCTCTGTGCGCTTTTTGACGTCATTGATCATGACTAAATATTGGATTTTGGGCTAAAAAATCGTCTTTTAGGCGCATAAAAAGGCACTGAAATGTCAAAAATAAGGAGAAAAAATGAACTGCGGTATTTTATACAATAAAATGAAAATTTGTTTGTTTTTCTATAATGTTTTTTTAATTTAAATACACAAAACAAGGTACATATATTTTAATATTAAATAAGATTTACATATTATTCATTACAACTCTCTTACATTTTAAACCTGTAGTTTGCACTGCAATACATTGTCAGTAACTTTTCAAGGTTCTCAATTTCAAATTTGTGACGTTTGGGAGATAAAAGCAGTTTGAATGCAGAGAAGGATCTCTCAACATCTACTGATGTGACTGGAATATATTTTAGAACTGAAACATTAGCAATACTGAAACATTCTGGTAGTTTACATTTATTTCCACTTAAAATTTCGCTTACTGACTTTATGTTGGCATATCCAGGATTTGTTTTCAAAACATTTTTAACTTTTTCGCTTATTCGTTTTCCTTGATCACTTGGAACTTTTTCTAACTGCTCTACTGCTGACACAAATATTGACATGGAATTACATAAAGTCAAAACTCTAGTTTCTAATTTTTCAATTACATCCGCAAGGAATACAAGTTTGAACTTTACATATGCAAGATTATTTTAAGATCTTCATTTCGAGCACAAATTTGGCGTCTTGTATAGACTGTATCATCATCAGAGAGTTCGTTCACAGCTGCAATTTGTTCAAAATATTTACTGTAATATTCCACTGCCCTCAACCAAGTTCCCCATCGAGTTACTATAGGTTCGGGCGGCAGAGGTGTTTCTGGCAACTTCTGTCGAAAAAAATTCTTGTGGGAGATTTTAAGAAAATCTTTTTGACTGACGAAATCAGTTTATTTACTGAAGGAAACATTTTCCTAACCTCTTCTGCGACACGGCAGACCCGCGAACAAGACATGTCAAATGGGTTAGATTAGATAGAAGGGTTTCAAAGCTTCCCGGCGCAAACTTCATAAGGCGCTGCGTCTGTGAGAAGTATAAGTACCTTCGATTCCTTACATTGAGTATGCCAAACGCCATTAGAGTTTTGAACCCTGCATTTACAAAATAAGCAATTGTTTCAGAATTTGTTTTCCAGTGACTTCGAGCACAAGAGACGGGAGCACCCGCATCATGCTCCGCTTCAGTTTCCCGACAATTAAGTGAGCAACGTATCGCCCTAACGGGTCCGTCGTTTCATCAACCGAGAGCAATGGTCACCATGTCGGTACGAATATCTGTTAGCAGCTTGATACAGAATCCAAATAATTTTTTCGCAGAGTTGATTCGACGGTATCGCCTGTTTACACATTTCTTCAAGAAAGATTTAAATACTGGGTTTTCTAATGGCGTTCCGATGGGATGTTGGCACCACCAAAGCCTGACATGTCGTAGAAAAACTGACTTTGTTTGCTCGATGTGGAAGATGCAGCTTCAAAACGTCTGTCGACAGCCTTCTGTTGTATTTTGATGTTAGCTTGATGAATGTTGGTCTTTTCATGTTGCGAAAGGTGGTATTTCTTTTCTGAAGATATCTAGAAATAAACATCTTGCAACTAATTCATGGATAATACTAATAATTGTAAAACGAATGGTTTTGTCGTGTAAAGATAAACATTTTCCTTCTTTGAAAAATTTAAAGGAAAAATAATATAAATTAAAATTTAAAACTTACCGTTTTATCACAAATACGGCATAGTATAATGCTACCATCGGTGGTGTAGCAAGAATATTCCGTCACCCACTGACGAAGTAGTGAAGCTTTATTTGCTCCTGTTTCGTCATTGTAGTTTTAAAAATACCTAAACTATCGTACGCACAACCAACTCTTGCTACAGTGCAACTGCTACTGAACGGAATCTTCAGCGGAAGCGATCAAATAACCACACAAGCGAAACGAAAAGACGCCCTATCGTTTTTCTCGAAGATCAGCAGCATCATCACACTGACCTGACTTAGTGGATTCACAGAGGATGGAATACTTGCTGCTAGCTGGTGTAGGCACGTGAGGATGTGAAGTGTCCATACGAAAGATATTGCCCACTGCGATAAACTTTCTTTGTAGTATTAAAAAATGCATCATTGCATTATTGCATGCTTGGCGCCTCCTAAAGTCAATCGACCACGTTTTCAAATCATATCTGGTATTTAGGAAATAAGGAAATGGAGAAAAATCTATTGGTATACTTTTAGGAATTCTCTCATATTTTAAAATATAAAGACGTGAACTGAAGGTTTCGTATTCATTCGTCACATTGGACCATGACCTATTTTCTGACACAGCGTTGTGTAATAATAATAATATATAAAAAGCAAAAAAGTCCAAAAGGCATTTAAGTCCATCCAAAAAAAGTCCTAAAAAGGCATTTAAGCAAAAAAAAGCAAATATAAGCATTATAAAATTTTGTCATATGTCATCATGTGTCATGATTCGTGCACATATATTATCAGCCTTTAAATAAGTTCGCTAGGAAAAAATAGGCATTTCCCTTAACATCCGATGTCTAATCATGACATTTTACTTTCAAAATTACTTCCTTCATATGGAATCCGTGGTATTGCCTAGATTGCTTGTGTTCGTACCTTGAACAACGATCTCAGAGAGTGGAAATACTTTACTGGATTGATGGAACATTACGTACGCACCTTTCCGACTCTTTGCCCATTGCACGTGGAGTTCCTCAAGGATCGATTTTAGGCCTTATTCTGTTCCTACTTTACGTAAACGATATGCCCTCGACGATTCGAAACGGAAGAACGGTTCTCCTTACGGATGATACGAACATCCTTTGCAATAAAGAAACCGTAAATGTACAATATCAGATGTTTCAAATTGGTTTCGGAATAACAAATTAATACTAAACGAAAAGAAAACGGTTTTAATGCAGTTTTCCATTTCGAATAAACCATTCTGTGCTCCATTGAAAATGAACCGTGTACCATTGACTGATGTTAAGGCAACAACATTTTTAGGTCTCTCAATTCAGTCAAACCTTAAATGGAACGTCCATTTAAATTAATTGAACACAAAATTAAGTTCATTATGCTACGCGTTCAGAATTCTTGCAAATTCAGTCAGCCTTCATACTGCTCGTTGTGTATATTTCGCGAATGTTCATTCCCACCTGAGATATGGCAATATTCTAGAAATACATCTATATTTTCCAGACTTTAGATTACAAAACGAATTGTACGAGTAATAACCAAATCCCACCCACGTGATCTGGCGTAAGCCTCTTCATTAATCTAGAATTTTACCATTACCTTGTCTGTTGATTTACGAATCAGTGGCTTTGTCAAAATGACTGTTAAGGGCGGGAATATTTTCAGAAAATGCCGAAGTCTATTACTATAACACTCGACGTAGAAATCATATTCACCAGGTGACAGTATCAACAGCTCATTACAAAAAATGCACATACAATACATGTACATTATTTTACAACACTTTGCCAGATGACATTAAACGATTAAATTCGATAGCAAAGTTTAAATCCCAAGTGAAATCGTTTCTGCTGCATAACTGTTTCTATACTATTAGAGACTATACTGAATATCACAAGGAAAGTAATATTAATTTTAACAATGATATTTAATGTATTATTTACCATAGACTGTATAATTATAAACAATATGTAACAAGTATTGTATCGCAGCCTCCGGGTCAATGACCCCCATCTTGATCAGGTTTTTCGTCCAGTTTCCCTGATCCATCGAGCAAATGCTGAGATGGCCCCTTGTTTTGCTTCTGGACATAAATGCAACTTCATTGACTCTGCACGTCTTCTAGAATTCTGTGGGAAATATAGTTATTCGAATTCTCGTTTCCATGTTGTCACGGCAGGAAGTATTATTCGGAAGGACAACATGGATAAGAGCCCAAAATTATTGCTTATTTATCCTTGAAAATATATTTTCTTACATGGGAGCTTTTTTTTAATTCAAGTAGTATATGACAGTGTAGGGATCTCAGAATTTTGAAAATGTGCACACAATTCACTTCTCCCCATAGCACGTCATACGTAATTTTAACTGTTTTTTGACGTAAAATAAATAAATAAAACCTCCAACAACCAATGTGCACAAGTACATTATACCAAAAGGGTACATTCTCTTTAGGTATACAATTCTAGAACAAATTACCAAAAAACGTGAAAAACGTAACAGGATTATACAACTTCAAGAATAAACTCAAACACGTCCTTGGGCAAAAACCTTTTTTATAGTGTTCAGAAAATCCTCAATAGCCAATATGTGCAATGTGATTTCAGGTGCTGCAGTAGGACTAGGTAGAAAAAACCTGGCCAAAACCTATCTCCTTCTCCTCACCATTTCAATATTTAAACATGAAATATACTAATTGTTAAATTGTAAGTAGTTGTTACCTTAATTGATATCATGTTCTGTTATTATTGTTATTAGTATTATTGTTATTATTAATAATATAAGTAGTAGCAGTTAAGTCACTAGACCAAGTAAATGTTATTTTAAAAATGAAACAGTACAAATCCTGAAATGTTAAAATATTTTAAATTAAAATATGTTAAACTGTTTTGCTACTAAATAATATCTTACTATATAATATTTTAATCTATCTGTAATAAGTATTGTAATATATAGGGCTAATGACTAGAGGCTAATGACCATCTCAATCTTTTTTTTTTTTAATATATATTTGCCTTTTCCCTGGTCCTTTGAGCAAATGCAGAAATGGCCCCTTGTTTTGCGTCTGGACAATAAATGTAACTTCTCTGCACTTAAGATGATGTGTGCAATTGTACTCCCTCCATATACATCACATTTGACTCATCATACATGATTGTAATTGTATATGTGACTCAATAAAGTATTATTATTAATAGCAAATTAAAACCTAATGTATTTTTAGTATGTATTTAAATACTTATTTGCAAAGTATTTTGGCTAATTTTACTATTAATACAAACTAAATTTAAAGTTTTTTGCCCAGTCCTGTATATTTAAGGTAATATCAATTTTCAATACATATGTATTTCGCTACATAGTTGAAACTAGTAAAAATAAACACGATTATTTCTAGTGCGGTGTATTGCAATGACAGGAGAAAAATATTTAGTTCTCCCTAATTTGCTTTTTTTTATTTTTACGATAATACTAATTTTCGAAATTTATTTAATAAGTTATATAGCTGAAACAAATGCAATAGTTTTCATCAAAGTATAATAGCCTTGGAGGTAATCATGTTTAATAGTGTGTTTTCCTTGCTGAAAGTAATCTCTTATCCACATGCTCCTCTCTCTTTTTCTCTTCTTTCGACCGATTATAAAATAAGCTACCGAAATTGCCGCGCAAATAGCTGGATCCGTTGTACAGAACATATCTGAAGCGCCGTGTGGACAGGGCAGCGCACGTACGCTATTTATTTATTTATTTTATTTATTTTAGGTCAAAAAAACAGTTAACAACTGCGTATGACGTGCTATGGGGAAAAGTGAATTGTGTGCACATTTTCAAAATTCTGTGATCCCTACCTAAGTCATATACTACTTAAATTTTGCATTTTGAAAGGGAGAAAAAAAACAAAAACTCCCATGTAATAAAATCTATTTTCAAGGATAAATAAGCAATAAATTTTGAATTTTGAAAGGGAGAAAAAAAAACAAAAAAACTCCCATGTTCTAATAAATGGTTTCCGCTCTGTTGAACGTTCGTCTTTCACTTTGGGCATGGCAATTTTATTACCTCTCTTACGCTGCCACTACCAAAATCGGTTACCACAAAATCACATACGCCACCATTTAGAACTATTTAAGGGCTAATTAATTATACGAAAATTAATTTTTGCGTAATTAATGGTGAGCTAGCGGAAGACTACGCAGGATCTACCACAATTAGTTACCGCAAAACCAAATATGTCATATTGTAGAGCGATTTAATTGCTAATTAATTACGCAAAAAAATTATTTTTTCTCTTCAATGTTTTGCATAATAAATGGTGAAGCTAGCGAAGATTACGCTGGATCTACCACAATTGGTTACTACAAACCAACATGCCATCTTATAGGAACGATTTAATTGCTAATTAATTACGCAAAATTTAAATTAATTGTTCTTCAAACTTTCGAGTAATTATTTGTGAACTGCCGAGCGCGCCTGCAGCAGCCGGCTGGTCGACCTGCTGGCCGCGTGACGTCACGGGTAAGGGTAGCCAGCGAGCGCGCCAGACAAGCACCCTGTGGAGAGGGTGCTGACCAGACCACCGGCACGGCCGCCCGCTCGGCTGACAAATTTAAATGAAATATACGAACAAGGCGAGTGCTCACTTCCATATTGAAAAAAATTGTTCCATTACTATTTGACTCCTGTCCTCAAATGCTGACTGATTTTTGTAGGTCATCACATATGTTTGTTGACGTCATGACATTGTTGACAAGAAATATCTATATTCATATCCCTGTAAAATATTAAATTTCAAACAATCTGCCATCCCCTTTTCCAAATAGTCTTCCTTATTTCTTAAATACATGTAATGACAGTGTTGTCGAAATATTTGTTTTTTAAATCACTGTAGTTTTAACTAATTGGAGTTGATGTACGTAATCCACAAAACAGAGATCTGGTTTGAGCCCTGATATAATAAGTAGGCATTATGAATCGTTGACAATGTTGTAAAGTCTTAAATAAAAGCAAACCAATTTTTCAAAGAACTAGTAGAATTAAAATCTTACTACAATCTAGTAAAATATCAAGATGAGTAAAGTAAAAATATACATAATAATGAAAGCCAAATATTAAATTAAGTATTAAGTATGTTGGCCTTTTTTTTAGAGAGTGGTAAGTAGAAACACAAAAAATATGTAATTACATTGAAATACGGTCTCTAGTGATGAGGATCTACGAAAATCAGTCATCATTTGAGGACTGGAGTCAAATAGTAATGGAACTAATGTTCGAAAGAGAATGTTTACTCTCCATAATAATTAAATATCGACACATGTCCAAAGAGGCGTCGTTCGCATTAGCGATTTAAAACTAGCAGATGCTACAAAAAATGTCAAAAATTCAAACCTTGATTTATAAATAATATCACATAGGCAATGTTTTGCGATATAGCCCGACACAATTAAAACAATACAGTTTCAACAAAAACTTGTATCGATATCACGGTTGTTTAACGTACTACGATTGAATCAATTCTTTTCCAATATATCGTACACGCTTATGGTCATTCAGCGATCATCTGCAATGTACTTGGACGACCTTCATTAACATAACAAAATATTGGTATAATGTTCAATACTGAAGTCGTGAAGTCTCCGCCAGTTCGTGTATTTCATTTAAATTTGTCAGTCAGCCGGGCGGGCGGCGGCGGCCTGGCGCGCTCGCTGGATACCCCCTCACCCAGACGTCACATCGGCCAGCCTGTCGGCCGATCGCGGCTGCGGCCGTTCAAGCACCACTACTCGGAAGTTTGAAGAGCAATTAATTTAATTTTTGCGTAATTAATTAGCAATTAAATCGCTCTATAAGATGGTATATTTGGTTTTGTGGTAACTAATTGTGGTAGATCCAGCGTAATCTTCCGCTAGCTCACCATTAATTACGCAAAAACTTGAAGAGCAAAAAAATTAATTATTGCGTAATTAATTAGCAATTAAATAGTTCTAAATCGTCGCGTATGTGGTTTTGTGGCAACCGATTTTGGTAGTGCCAGCTTAAGAGAGGTAATTTTATTCCCGTGACGCACAGAAAAGACGCATCGTGTGGACGCGCCATATGATCACGTCAGTGGCATGCATTCCAGGTAGATATGCTGCGCCTACCCTGGAGAAAAGATAGTTAAACGTAATTATTATATTTTGAAATCACCATTTACGCCATAGAGAATTAAACTTGGTTTTTAAAATTCTGCCACGTAATGGTACACTGATTCGCGTAGGCGCGCGATCCTTCATTGAGTCCTTCACCGCTGTTGCTGACAAAGACAGAAAACGGTTGAAAGAGACGGAGGTAATGGGCGCCGCAACCCGGCCCGAACTGAGCATGACGTTGTTCACCGTCTAAATACAGTTCGCGCGCGCGCTCTTGATTTTCTGGAAGATCTGTCTGGTTGTATGCAGCACGCTGGTAAGCGCCGCCACCCGTGGCCACTGCAGCGGCATGCCGCCCAGGCTGGCTCTGAATTGAGCTTGCAGATGTGTTCGCATGCCTACGAGTCGACAGACTGGTGTAAGCGCCGCCTACCAAGTAATGCCATGGTCTTTTTCTTGTGGATTTATTTGATCTGTGCGTGTTATCCACAATGTGCATATTATTTTTGGGTGCACTGCCTTTTAGTGTTACATAACGGTAAGATACTGTGCTATGGCAGAAAATACATTTATAATTGAGGATATTAAAAAAATATATTCGGTTGTACTTTTGTGGAGAAAAGTGAATTATTCGTATAGTGAGGCCTGTTCCAGAACAAGTCTTCAGGTTTTTACGCAAAGAAAAGGGAATGGAGCATCTCCGCTACTCCTCAAAATATGAAAACACCAGTTGGTTAATTGGAAACAGGAAACTAATAATTTATTTTGCTGGGCCATAATCAGTGTGTTCCCATGTTCGTAATGTGAGGAATAAAGAACGTTATAACATTTCGCACAGTCTCTCAAAAACAATCACAAAAATAATCAATAACAGTCTGTGTCCACTTATTCAGTTGGCCAGTTTTGAAGTTTCAGCATTGAAATTTAAATTGATCTATCAGATGTAACGCAACATAATTACATCGAACGAATAAAGTCATATTAAAATCTCTGATTGACGCGACAATTTTTTTTCAATGTAGGAATTGCCTTTCGGAAGGCATCGTAAAAATGAGTTTGTTAGCAAAGGCTACGTTGATCGAACTTCTAAATTTGTTGAGTAAGTATGTTACGACCTTACAACAATACTTAAAATTTGCCAAAACATTTCAAGGCACTTCTAAAAGAATTCAAAATGATTTTATTTTTGCAATTAGTAATTTCTTGAGCAAATCTATTAAAGAAAATATTTCCATGGCTCAGCATGTTGCAAGTGTTTTAGATGAAATATAAATATAGATAAATATTGATGATAAAATATAGTCATTGATCAAATGCTATGTCGTGGGGGAGAGGGCAGTGCAAAGGAAGCTTCTTAAGAGTTGTGAGTGTTGCCAAATAAGCACGAATAATAGTGTCTCTTATTCGGGATGAAGCGTTCATTACGTTCCGAAAGAAAACTTACGGGTTTTTACATGTGAAGCGTTCAAATGGCAGAGGTTGATAATTGACTTTTGGTTCACTGATAATTGTGGGTGCTTATGGGAGGACTAGCGTTATTCCAGAAGACGCAATAATAATAATAATAATAATAATAATAATAATAATAATAATAATAATAATAATAATAATAATGAATAAATGGCGTACAAATGTACGATTCCAAGGTAATATCTTGGGAAAAGCTGATGTCCGAAAAGGTATATTTCAGGTCGATTCCCTATCAGCACTATAGTTTTGCCTAGCTCTAAACCCACTATCGACTCTCTTGAATAACACTAAATGTGGCTATAGACTGAACATGAAAAACACAAAAAGACTAACCCATTTACTGTACATGGATGACCTTAAGCTCTACGCCAAAACGCATGATAAATTATAATCGCTTATAAGTGTAGCAAAAATGTTCAGCTATGGGATCGGGATGAAGTTCGGTCTTGATAAATGTGGTATAATAAATATTCATAAAGGAAATGTACAAAACACAAACCAAATTTTCTGTGATATTAAACAGATACCACCTGAAGAAACTTATCGCTATTTGGGAAATCCTCAGAACCATCGACTGGACCATAATCGTATCAAGGAAGAACTTCGAATAAAATATCAAAAGCGGCTAACAAAGTAGTTAAACATTTATTAGGGGGTAATCTGATTTCAGCTATCAACACCTGGGCTGTGCCGTAAGATATGAATCGACACCGCCATTCTATAAGTACACCCCTCCTCCAGTACTGGAAACAAGTTCCACCCTTTTGTACTGGAACAGACCAGTTTTAACTGATCATACTGTCGATTACAATAGGCCAGATATTCTCCTTATAGATAAAAAGAAGAAAGAAGGAGTAATAATAGACATCGCAGTACCATTATCCCACAACATGAAACAGAAAGAAATAGAAAAAATTTCGAAGTATGAAAACTTATCTTATGAACTAAAACATGTTTGGAAATTAAATGCTACCAAAACATACCCACTCGTGATATCGGCGGAAGGCCTGGTCAGTAAAAACTTCCTTAAAAACTTAACAGAACTTAAACTACCCAAAAACGTTCTGAACATGGGACAGCGCGCAGTTTTGCTGCAAACAGCCCATATTACGATATGAAAATTTTTATCTTAAGTCCAGATATAAGATGAAGTTGTTCTTCTGTGACCGAACCTGTCCGAGCCGCCACTGCAAACATGTTAGTCCCCTGAAGTTCACTACAACCAGAGTCGACTCTCTTAAAATCACGTCTGCACGTGCTTCGTGAAATTAATGCTTTGGAATGTAATGATATAAGTGAGTCAATTGTTTTCAATAAATTGAATAAGATTACAAAAAATAGGATAGATTTGTTGCATGGCCCTCATGCCCCCTTCCAGGAATCCGCTGCCGTTCAGTACACTGTTTTGCCTACCCTGTACATTTGTTCACGAGCGGCCTTTGGTAAAAAAATACCCTCATTTACGCATTCACAACAGTTTTACAAGAAGTAATTTGAGTAATACTACAGAGAACTGACTACAGTCTATAATTACTAAGATACCAGGTTTATCTAACGAATGAAGGATGTTATATAGAATAACTAAGGGAAATACCTCAATAGAAACGAAGTATTTTAGCATGAAAAGGCAATTATGCACTTTGCAGTTTTAATTTATGGAATACATTCTCAATTAGTTTCGTTTAAAATATAAATATGCAGTCTCTTTTCGGATTTATGGTGACATGTCTTTTTGTAAAAAAAAGTATTTCTTTCGTGTTTATTATCTTCTAGAAGAAATACCAGAGCAACGTTTGACAGTGACTTCTTTGCATTTATGTTTCCATTATCTCCGCTGATATAAGCAAACTTCCTCGAAGAGTCATTCACCATGTAGTCAGCAATTAGGCATTTCTATCAACGAGCTATCAACGAAGTGACAGAAATACAAAGTTCGCATGTTCTCTAAGTTAATTCTATGGTACATAAAAATGAATGAACTTGTCATATAGATTGAAACAAAGTAATAAGCGTAGAAGGCACTGAAGATTTTCGATCTCTGTAATAAAAAGATGTTGAGGATAATTAATGCTTCTTCTTATTTCCCTTTGTGCGTTTCAGCATAGGGATAGCCATTTGACATATTCCTCCTTATTTTGTGCCTTGCGATTTACTTCCCTTGTTATTCAATTCCTATGACATATCTCCTACATATCCTTCCCAGGTTCCCCTGTGTCCCCCAGGAGATCTTTTCCCCTCTGGTCTCGTCTCCAACATCTGCTTCGGTTTCCTGTCCTCTTTCACTCTACTCACATGTCCGAACAATTTGCCAATTAAAACTATCAATAGAACTATTCAACATATCTTTACGATTCATCGAGTAAAATCTTGAATTTAAATGAGTATAGGATAATATTATTAAAAAATTTATAAATAGATGAGAGAATATTTGATATGGAATATAAAATAATCCCCTTAAAGTTTCTGAAATATTTTTAAATTACAAATAAAAAATTGTATATTTGTGAAACAATTGAAACTTTAATTATCACTTCAGAATTTGTTGTTATGTATTCAATAACATACCATTTTGATCTGATAATTATTTACTGTCTCTTCAAAATCATACAGTAATTTGAAGAATCAAATTGTAAAAATTTCTAAGAACAGTTTTCAATATCTGTGCAATTGAACTTTTTAAATGTTTCTAAATTTTATACTAGATAACGTAATTGACTAGTCGTGCTCGATTTATGAAAAAGAAAATCTAAAATACGAACGTGATATTTGGGGTTGTACTGATCAGACTATTGTTCATTCGATGAGACCAAATGCCAATTCACTTTTTCTGTTTTGAACAAAAAATTAGGTTCATTCAGAAATTGAAATAAAATGTGAAAATAATACGAAAGCAAATGTAAGAAATTCAGAATTGACTGACGACTCACTCATCAAAACATGCGTAAGTTGTGCTAAAGATTCTACCACTTTTCATTGATTAGTTATTATGGGAGTATCAACTGCTAAGATCATTAGTCTCGTAAAACGTGTAGGTTTTTATGGCGGGAGGTAGCCGTGATTTTCTCCCGCTGAAGCAAGACCTACCCGTAAGCTTGTGGGTTTTCCCTACCCAAGTATCTCCCTCAAGCGAGGCACCGCCCCAGCCGGAACAAGTTCTAAGCTCCCGACTGGTCTCTCGGCATGTAGGATAGGGTAGTGCATGTGTATAAGAGTACGTTTGTGTACGAAAGGAGTGAGAATAGAACAAGGAAGAGGAAGGAAAGATCTCGCGCGGCCTGTGGCTCTATTGTTAGGCTATTGCACCAGCATTCGCCTGGTGTTGATCGGAGAAATCAGGCAAAACAATCCCGATCACAGTAGCCTACCGCTTGAATTCTCCCCCAGGTTGTCCCTGAATTCGACCTAGTTACGTTACTAGTGTCGAAAATCCTGCCTCCGTCGGAATCGAATCTAGGACCTCCCGGTCATAGGCACTGCATTGACATCAATTGATGACCTGAGCCACCTACACCGGTATACCACTTTGAGAAATACAATTTTGTATTGTATTATCTCATTATGGTGTGTGTAAAATTATATCTGTGATTACAATTCATGGGTAAAATATCTCTTGAATACCAATTCAAGGAAAAATATCCCGTAAAACGTATCTATTCCTTCGACCTAGCTCGAAAATGATAGCTGTGTTAAATATATATAGCAGTCGCATTGTAATATAGAGTCGTCATTAAAATATGTAAATGGAAATTGCTACGCATGGTTAAATCACATTTCAGGTCTGCTAAGCAAGTGAAGAGAAAATCTAACGATGCAGGGTATGAAAACCATACAACCATTTTCCAATTTCGAAAATATGGAAATAATTATTTCTGTGATTTATTGAATGATATGTATATCGGCGATAAAATTAACATTGTCTTTTACATTGCGTAATGAAATTAATAATATTCTAGTTTTCTGATACAAGAATCTGCTATCTCTGTATGGTGCAATATCCTTCTCGACATCTTCCATATTGGAATTAAATGTCATATTTTTCATTGTAAAAGACACATTTACCGAAAAGGAGAGCAAGAGCAAGAAATGATTCCATATCTGAAGTGATATTTGCTTCTTTGCAGACACACGTTTTATTTTTTCGAGTTACATATTGTTTTCCAGCTGATTTTAACTTCTTTCTCTCATTCTGCTCACTTTCAGAGCCTTTAGGCCTTCTCCTCGTCCTATCATTTGATTCCGTATTAACGAATTTATAGTGTATGCAATTAATTTTCTTCTATAGCATTCAGTAACCACGCCAAACATAACAGATCAGCAGGTACAGCTAGCCAGAGAAGAGGAAATAACGCGCCCCTTGAATTACGACTGGTCACCTTGTGTTTTAGCACTAAAAAAAGTAGAAATAAAATTTGCGACCCGACGAGATAGTGACTGCTCTCTACAATCTAATGCTGATTAGAAATGTAATAGTTATAAGTAAAGTAAGTATTACCAATCTTCTGACATTTCTACCTACTCCTCACAAAGGTCCTTCTTCGCAAGAGGGAAAGTGTGAAACAGAAATAACGTTAAATGTGGAAGAAATGTATTACGCCGTATGTTCGTATCACGCTGTATTTCGCCACATGTTCAAACGCTTACCGGTAGAAGGAAATGCTGTTTCCTTTCTTATGCCTGTTGCTGCAATTTATTGCAACACAGGAAATCACCATTTTAATACCAGAGTTTCAATACGTAATGTGTAATCCCTGCAATGTTCTAGAAAAACGCCCACGACCAAATAATAAATCCTCATACTCACAGTAGGCTCACACTACTGCCAACACAATGACGTAGTCGCACTCAAGTTCAACTAACTACCTCTATGCTGGTAAAGTGTTAACATTTGAAGTAAAGACAAATGAAGGATGAAACAATGAATATACGTCACCAACTCTATTAAAAGTAGACGATAATAGAAAAGAGACGAAAACATCAGAATCGGTCAAACAGACATATTACCTTGGTTTTCTTCTATTATCAAATAATGATAAAGACAACAACGCCTGAAAATATTCACACCAAAAACAATGGTCTTTTCTGTTTTTTTACTCAATAAGAACAAACCTTATCCTAAATGACAAACAAATAGATATCTCAAACTCTCAAAACTCAAACGAACCATAATATATATATATATATATATATATATATATATATATATATATATATATATATATTGAAACTATCTGAAATATGTTTGCAATTCTGAATTTATAAGTGCTTGAAACTATTGATCTTTGCAATTAAATATTACATACGCGAGCCGACGTTCCTTCCAGTACGGACTAGATATATGCTAGAAATTTATTCTTCTGGAACATACTTGTTTATACTATATAGTTTTCTAATTTCTTTGGTCATAGTAGCTTTCCGGACTAGCTCCAATCTCTTGCTTTCTGGCACCCAAAATATTTTTTTTCTCAATTTTTCGGTTTCCTAATGGCAGAACCGAAATATTACTTTAATAAAATTACCTCGCTATGGTGCGTCCGTGAACGGTAGACGTGTTTGTGGTGCACACTGCGAGGTTGTGAGAAATTGTTACACGAGTAAGTTCCTGTAATTCTAAGTGCTGTGTTCTCCATCCATTCAACAAGAAGAGTCAGCTTTTACTCAAAAGTCAGCTGCCCCAGCGGCTGGCATCCTACAGATGGAAACTTACCAACGCAACATAACCTCAGAACCGACAGATAAACAAGTAAGCAAAACCTTTTCTCTTGCGGTGCAATCGGAAATTTACCCTAACAAAAGTCAAGCGATTGTGATTGATGCCCAAGAAGGTATTAGCATCAAGGATTATGTATCGAAAATAGCCTCGATCGTTAACCCTTCAGATATTCGTTTTGTTTCAAGAATTTCTAATAATAGAATCTGTTTCTTCCTCTCAACTCAAAAGATTGCTGAACATATTGTGAATAAACAGATTTATCACTATTAATAATCAAAAACTGAATATACGACCACTCATCAATAAGCAAGTACGGGTTATTATCTCTAATGTGTGTCCTGTTATACCTCATGAGGTAATCCTGAACATTTTCGATAGAAACAACATCAAACCCTCCACTAAGAGGTCATTTATCAGAGCTGGGATTTCGGAACCTGGATTCTCTCATATTATGAGCTTTAGAAGGCAGATTTATATAGATCCGGATGATATTAACAAGTTACCAGATTCTGCACTGGTATGCCATCAAGACACAACATACCGTATTTACTTTTCCACTGACAATGTGGTATGTTTTCTATGCAAGCAGGAAGGCCACATTGCTAACCACTGTCCCTCTAGCAAAATCAAACCAATAACAGTGATTTCTCTGCATATGAAATCAATCTGCACCTACTAGTAATGCACAGAAGTCTTTAATCACTGGGCCTCCAGTTAATGACAATGAGAATTTTCCTAACCTTCACCAAAAACCCTCCAAACTAGTTCCCCTACAATTGAAAACCAATCTGGCCCACTATCAATCAACAGAAGTCTTCCTCCTGTCCTCCCAAACAAAATCACAATCCCCAAACAAAATCACCTACAACTGATAATCAATCTGAACATTCCATTAATCAACAGGAATCTGATAATGACAATAATTGTGTATATAAACTAAACAAAAGAGGCCCACAATCTGACTCCTCTCATGTTCCTGAATCTTCAAGTACCACCAGAAAAGCAAATACAGATGAAACCCTGAAACAACCTAAAAGGAAAAGAAGAAAAAGAACAATTAAATGAATCAGAAATCTGTAATTACTAAAAGTAGACCTGAAACTGAAAAGTAGAATTAACAAAAGTAGAACAAACAAATGAGCCAAAGAAATATGAATTAACTAAAAGTAGAACTCTAGAGGAACAAATATGTCCTCTAAAATCAATTATTGAAGACAATGAAGGCAAATATCCTCTTACCTACCATCAATTTAAATCCTTTCTGGAAAATTCTTTTAATGCTGTTGACCCCATCCTCATTGCAAAGATTACTCACCTGATATATCAGCTCTCCTTGAAATGATGTCTAATCTGTACCAACATCTTCCAAATGCAACAATAAAAGAAGATTTACAGACTTTGTAAAAAATGAAGTCTGTTCTACCCCCTCTGAAGAATCATGTACTGAATCAGACTCCAGTGCAGATATCAGCTCAACTAATGAATATACTCCAATGGAATGTCAACGTTTCTATCCTAGACAGAAAGTTTACAGCATTTGTGCGACCTTACCAGCCAGATGTTATCTGCATTCAAGAAACTAATTTTAAAGATTCTCATCATTGCCATATCAAAGGTTATAAATGCTTCTTCAGAAACAGAACTACTACTAATCATGCCAGTGGTGGAGTTGCAATATATATTAAAGACCACATCCCATATGAAGAACTGAACTTGCCATCTAATATTGAAACAAAGGCCATCAAGATACTCTCACCTAATTCAATTATTATATGTAATTTATACTTCAAACAGCTACAATTTTGACGCACAGAATTAATCGACATAATTAATAAACTGGAAAAAGCCTTTCCTCATTTTAGGGATTTCAACAGTCATAACACTGTATGGGGTCTCATAAAACAGATAACAGAGGTCTTGTACTTGAAGACATCTTGAATACCACGATTGCATTGTATTAAACACTGGAGAATCTACACATGTCAACATCAACAACAATAATTTTAGCGCCATAGATTTATCTATATCATCAGCATCCCTCGCACCAAATGCTCTTGGAACGTTTCAGACTACCCATATGATGCGAACATTTCCCATTTTATTGGTATTAACAACATAAATATTACACCTGCTCCTTCAGTTCAAGTAAACAGATGGAACTTCAATAAAGCCAATTGGGAAGAATATCAGAACTTCATTTCTGCATCCCCAATAGGCGATAATATACCCTTTAAATTTAACAATATTGATCTACTCATCGAAGCCTTCTGTAATTTGATTATTACTGCAGCAAACTTGGCTATTCTAAGTTATTTTCAAAATTAAAAGAGCAAACACACCATGGTGGAATAGCGACTGTAAAGAAGCAATAAGGAATTCAAACATGCATTTAACCGTTATAAGAAACATAAATCAACTGAGAACAGACTTGAATACAAAGGACCAGAGCTATCACCAGAAGAGTCATCAAAGAAAGCAAAACCAATTCTTGGTCTAAATACTTATCATCATTAAACGGTAACTGTAACATCAATGATACATGGAGAACAATCAAAGCTATTCAGGAAATAAAAAATCAACTTTATCCACTTTATTAAAAGCAACGATAAAATACTTACTGCCCCATCTGATATTGCTAACCAATTTGCCAAGACATTCTCCAATAACTCGAGTTCCAACAATACTACGAATTTCTTTCACATAAAATGAACAAGAAACCAAACTAATTCCTAAAGGGAATGAAATTTTAGAAATAAATTCCAACTTAACGTGGATATCTCACCACATGAACTTGATGAAGTTATTGAGCGTCAACAATTCTTCTCCTGGCCCTGACAATATTCCAAAATATTCTCCTTAAAAGCTACCCTAAAGGAAAATCTATTCTATTACGCATCTACAATTCTATATGGAGAAAAGACTTCCTAAGCACCTGAGACTGGCCACTGTTATTCCTGTCCTAAGCCCGGTAAAGACCAGTTATAACTGATAACTACCGTCAATATCTCTAACATCTAATATGTGCAAAATTCTTGAGCGGATCATCAACAATAGACTACGTTGGTTTCTGGATTCCCAACAAATTTTGACTAACAACCAGTTTGGTTTCCGTCAGGACATTCCACACAATCTCACCTACTGAATACTGCACATTCATCAAGAAGCATTCATCAATCAACAACACGTACTTGCAGTCAACTTAGACATAGAAAAGGCTATGATATGGTCTGGACCTATAGAGTACTTAGAATTCTTCACAACATCGGTGTTCATGGAAATATATTCGAGTTCATCCGCAATTTTACACTAAATAGACAACTTCAAGTCAGAATTAATAACCAAATATCTCAACCAAGGATGCTCGAAAATGGTCTTCCACAAGGTGCAGTATTGAGTGTAACACTTTTCCTTATCGCAATTAACGACGTGGACAAGGACATTGCCTTACCTGTTACAATAGGAAATACGCGATGACATCATTGTTCTATGTAAAGGCAATAATCTGCTGAACACTCAAAAGTACATGCAAAAGCTCTCGACAAACTCTCGAATTTTCCTGAAGTCAGGATTTAAATTCTCCACTAAAAATCTGAATGTATCCTATTTTCAAGGAATAGGCACATACTTTGCGCATCTCTTACTGGTGTCCAATGTCCTACCTGCAGGTCCGCTGTACTAAAATCCTAGGCCTATACTTTGATAACAAATTGAGCTGAAACAAATATTCAGAAGCTGATCGACAACTGTAAAAAACGGCTTAATATTCTCAAATATCTTAACCACAACAACTGGAGGCGAATATAGACATCTTGCTTCTTACTTATAAAACAATTATCAAAGTAAGATTGACTATGGATATTTACAACTCAGCTAGCCTAAGTGTTCTTAGCAAGCTAGACACTCTACACAATCAAGCCCTCCGCTTATGTACAGGATGCCTCCGCACCACGCCTATTGGTAGCCTACTTACTGAAGCCAAGAGCCATCTCTACACTTCCGACGTCAATTGCTCGGCATGAGTATGCATTAAGCTGAGCTCGTCTATCAATCCAATTATAACCAACAATGTTTCACCATACCTTCAGGATCTCTTCAAGAAACATAAATCAATCATTCCCTTTTATCTAAAAATCAAGGAACCTCTTGAAATACTTAATATTCAACTCTCTCAGATTGAAAAACACCGCCCATGCAAAATTCAACCTTGGCTGTTACAAGAATTCAAAATTGACCTGTCTTTACTGGAAACTTGAAAAGTTCATCCTCAGAAGAATACAGGAAATCTGTTCTCAATGATTTTGCTAGAAATACAAGTCACACACTGTTATCGGTATCAAGCCCATTCTCAAGACAGATGGTCGAAGTCAATGTGTATACCGCTGACCGCAGACATTGTATACATTCAAACCCCACGTAAGCCTAACAACTACGGGTTTATATGGAATCATGCAGGCTTTAAAACTGGTCAAAGACCTCACGCACCCCTCTTTCTCAATTGTAACTAACTCATCAAGCACTCTACTCAGTTAAATCATAGTAAGCGCAAATGCGAAATCTTACAATCAATTACTGAACTCTACTATCAGATATCATTAACGGGAAAAGATATCTCATTTGCCTGATCCCATCATTGGAAAACAACGCTACTCAAGAGTTTAGCACTGCGCTTCTTTCTTAGTAAACCTGAAACAAGACAATACAGTTCACAACCTAGTTAACACCACAACTGGACATCCTTAAATTTATGAACAAAAGAATGTTGACTAACTGGAATCAAGAATGGACCAAATACAAAGCCAGCCACCTCCATAAACGCAATCAGATTTCTTCTCAGTGTATATAAATAAACAGATGACTAGGCGAGAACAAGTAGTGCTATCCAGACTTCGCTCCGGACATACTAATTTAACACACGCACACCTGTTTCACAAACTACCCTCGCCCCTCTGTGACTCTTGTAAAGTTGAACTAACGGTATCTCATATTTTGAACGTTTGCCCTAAGTTCCAGGAAGAACCAACAATTAGAAGCAGTTATATATTCTAAGTCATATCAACAGGAAATAATAAGATTCTGCCAGAAGATTAATATATTCAATAAAATATAAGTGTAATGTAATGTAAGCAGTGTAATGTAATGAAATGTAACGAAATATAATGTAATGTAAGTGCAATATGTAAAATACTGAAAAGTCGCTAAGAACCTTTGGTTGATGCGACTATAATAAACAAAAAAAAAAAAAAATTACCAAGACTAAAAACTTGTCCGTCCTGTATGCAAATTATTGTTGAATAATTTGCAACCGTATTTAAAAGTATCGTTTAAGCTTTTCTGTAAATGCGTAATTTCAAGCTCCTTTTCACTCAAACTTTTACGAAAAAATTTATTCGAAGTCATTTGATCCACTTCCACTCACAAATGCAATAATGAATAAAAATGTATGGAAATGAGCATATTAAGCGACGAAAGATATTTAAAAATAATAATTACATTTGCATACTTTATAAAAAATAAAAGATGTTATTCATGTTAGTCATGTTATTCAGTGTATTTAGTACTAATCTCTTTGAGAAAAGGGGGTTTGAGCGTTTCCGAAAGGTGAAAATTAGAGTTAATTTTCACACAAGTGAGTTTTCGAGAAATTTTATAAGATATCACATGAAGTACTTGTTTCAGCAAATTCAGTAATGTAAACTATTCGCCGTTAATGTAAACATTCACGATGTAAGTGGGATGTCATGCAATTACACAGTTCATTCAGCACTATCTCTTCCAAAATTTAAAGAAAAATTGAGAACCGTTTTTGAGAAACACTTGTTTTGCTACTTTCTATTATTCCCGCCCTTTCACACAAAATTGAGTGAAAAATTCAGTATCACACAATTTCCTTCATTTCCATTGCTTTAAATTTTCAAACAATGTAAATGGCCTTAATGAATGTAATGACCTCTCCATATCTAATTATGGAGAACAAATTTCATTTGAAGGAAACATCTCTATCTTCGATATTGTAATTAAAGGAAGACTCAGTAATAATTTCAAACTTTTGCAATTTTTGAAACTTCAGAGTTAACAGTGAAAATCGGACATGTATCATCTCTATAAGTGTACATCATTCTATTCTTCAAGAAATTTAAAGAAGAAAATTGGAGCCATTTTTGAGAAAAGTTTGAAAATGTCGCAGGGCTTCATGTAAAGAGCCCCCAACATTTAAATGTTTTTATACGTCTAATGATTGGGTCACAAGAACGAAAACAGACACTACATTGCCGACGTTTCGGTCATATATTTGACCTTCATCAGGGGTACAGAACATAACATGTATTTACACAAATATGTACAGTGTACCATTTGATTTGAGCTATAAGTAGTTAGTTTATTAACAAGATAGTTTATTTGATTGTTACCTGTAAGGTTATGCATCATGTACGGCGCTCATTCTACATATCCCTATTGTCTATGTAGTTCCACCTCAAATAAATTATGTAGCGTTCAACCGTGATAAGCATTTTGCACGTGTTGTTCATACGCCTCTGTTAACATAGTGAACTTATGAAACATGAAATACGAAATTATTTAAACATACTTATACACACCGAAAGTAAATAAATAAATAAAAATACAATTTTGATACAGAAAAGGAAAAATCACACACAAAACAAATAATTTATCAATAATTATCTTCAATACTTTTCTATATGAATTTCATAAGTTTTTAATTCACGAGTTGAAATTAGTGTGGTAATAGAGCAACAATTACCAAACATGTTTTATATTTGAATGTATTAAGTTCTAAAAAACACATAACTTATCAGAAAAACTACTTAATCATTTTACACAATTTTAAATGAGTAGTATTAGAATAGCAAATATGTGTCAGTCAATCAAATAATACTTATGCTGTATTAGAGGGTACAATTTAAATTATGAGGCAAGGCTGTTATTTGTAGATGATAGCATATATACTGCTCAATCCTTCAATGTCAGTTATATGATTGTATGTTCTATTGTTGAATTTTTGGATATATAGCATTTCTTTGGTAATTCTCTCTTTATGGTGATGTTCTTTATCAAGAGTGGAAGCACTATCAAATCAAAGGTGTGCTTCTCCTTTATAGCATGTTTGGCTAGTGCACACACTGATGTCTGATTTCTGATATCATTTTTGAGCTGTGCAATTCCTTTTTTAAATTATGGTTGGACAGACTAAACAAAAAAATTAAAGTAATCTTTGTGCAAAGTTTCAAAATGTTGAGACTTTTTTATTACTGGTCAGCCCTCCAAACCTCGGCTTCCCTTTTTTACTGTTTTGTCTAATAAAAAAAATCAGACATACTTCCGCAGTAGTAGACTATCGTTCCTCTCTCCAACAAATCCCCAAATCGTTTTCAAATTGACTAGCCACGCCGTCACTTTCAAAGCCAGATGAATATTTATTTATCTTGACAACTTGTGCGCCGTTGCTAAGGCGCCATATTCCTATTTAATTACCCTAGCATTTCCAACCATTTACGACAAATAACATGTAATAAAAATGACCCACATATTGGTACGTCACATATATATATATATATATATATATATATATATATATATATATATATATATATATGTGTGTGTGTGTGTGTGTGTGTGTGTGTGTGTGTGTGTTTTAAGTATACAATATTTTTATATACAAATATATAC
Source organism: Teleogryllus oceanicus (assembly GCA_964035755.1). Classification (NCBI taxonomy): domain Eukaryota; kingdom Metazoa; phylum Arthropoda; class Insecta; order Orthoptera; family Gryllidae; genus Teleogryllus; species Teleogryllus oceanicus. The sequence goes on from CAXIVR010000002.1 coordinate 64,713,908, forward strand.
GTTAAACATAAAATATGTAAATGTTTTCGGCGCACAATACTCTCAGTCCTCTTCTTATGAAATAAGAGCGAGAAAGTAAAAAAAAAGTTATTTTCTAAACATTCTTCACTAAATGAAATGGAAGATTTTTGGCGTAGACGATATGTCGTCTCAATGCGTCCACCCGCGCCTTCGAAGACTGCGGTAAGCGCAGAGCAGGCGAGGAGCGGACGGTCTTCGGCCTTATTGAAGCCCTTCTCACCTGCGCCCCACGCGCTGATGGATGGCTGTCATACGCGGGCATGAAATTTTACGGTTGATTGAATGATCCATGGCTTGACTAACGATTGCGCTCTAATGAGTAAGTATTAATGGCGCCGTTAGCGATGACGTATTGTGCGCGCCCTGGGAATGACGCATGCGCAGCGGAGGGCGTGCGGTCGCCAGATATTCGGTGACAGTCGGACGATTCCGAACTAAATTCCGGCGATGAAGGCTCGAAATTGGGGCATTTACGACACACTGCGATTGAACACCTGACTCATTTATTGTAGATTTTGTCACATGGATCTTGAGAGAAATCAAGTTTGTTAAAGGGTTCTGAAAGTCGCGTAAAATTATGGCAGCACTTGCATATATTTTTGTTTATTTGTTCGGATGAGAAACTTTATATTTTATCAGTATCACAAATTATGATATACATACCTGTGTATTTTCTGCAAACCAAACGATATATTACAAATGGAAAAATGTTTTCAAGAAGTTATTAAACGCATAGAAAATGTCATGTACACGATTGAATATACATTTTCATGCATTATACCCATAATGCTGGAAGACATCCATATTCTACACGAAGTGGCAATTACGTTTTTTATATATGTAATACATCTTTTTATTCCATTTGTATTTTACATCAAAAGATGAAGGGTTGTCATACAAAACGATTCCTGTTTGTTCGCTAACTTGCACTACGAAATATTAAATGAATTGAACTTGTGTTGGCAGGAATAAAATTGTCTTAGAACAGAGACAGACACTTGAAGGATGCATAATTCACTCCACATAAACGGAGACATAAATTTCCGAAATTCTCCGATAAAGAGGACTCACCCAACGCGACGAAAGTGCCATTCGCACTGTCAGAGGCGCACCGCCAAGAGCAAGCAAAAGTTCAAGACGAGGGGCTGCTTCAAAAGAAGTTCTTCGCGGAAAGATATATACCGTAATATTTCTTTAACTTCTTTTCCTTACAATTTCAAGTGGTTTAAGTTTCTCATTTGAGTCCGCCTTCAGAAACAAAAGAGTCGCGCGCCCCAGTGACTGATGAGCAACTGCGGATGACGTAGGGGATTGTCAAGCCACGAAACAAGACAGCAGTGGCAACGTCGTCAGCGGCTTCTGCTCAGGAGAGAAAAAGGACAGCCCAAAGGGACACCATGGAGAGGAAGGAGGACGCCGAGGAGCGCTGCGAAGAAACAAGAGTTAAAAATAACGCGAGTCGACGTTTCTAAGAAGCCCGCAGGTCGTCCGCGAGGGACGCCGTGACGCGAGAGTGGGCGCGAGCGATGGTGACGGCGCGGGGTGGCGAGGAGTGGCGCGGAGTAGTACCAGGTGGTGCGAGATGGCGCGAGGTGGCGTGGAATTGATCGTGAGGGGTGCTGCAGGGGGCGTGGGAAGACGCGGGATTGAAGGGGTAGTGCGGAGTGGCGCGAATTAACGTGAGATGGCTTGGGTGATTGAAGGTGGTTGGGTTGATTGATTTTTCGTGTTTCCGGGCGCGTCAATTGCTCGGTCATTAGTCCCGTTAGTGTAGTGCATGTTTTTCTCGTGAAATGGCGGTGATCTTTCCCCGCTGGATGGCGAGATACGGCGCCGACCTACCGTCTGCTAGTGGGGTTTCCCCCTAACCAGGACTCTCCCACCAGCGGGCACCGCCTCAGCCCGGGGCAAGCTCAAGCTCCGACCGGTCTCCCAGAATATGTGATAGTGTGGTGCATGTTAGTGTAAGTTTGTGTGTAAGGGGAGAGGATAGGACAAGGAAGAGGAAGGACAGATCGCGCGCGGTCCGTGGCCCGTTTGTTAGGGTACTGCTCCAGCATTCGTGTTGATCGGAGAAACCACGGACAACTACCGATCAGAGCAGCGCCGCTGATTTCTCCTCCCGACGGCTGATTGACCTGCAACTCCGTCGAGGACAGCAGACTGACATCTTGACCAGCGTGGAAACGCTAGTGGTGTGGGGGCGTACGAAGCCTTGGGCAAGTGCGGGATAACGTGGCGTTTTGGGGGTGGTGCGAGGTGGTGATGTGAGGGCGCGGGAGGTGCGGGAGAACGTGGTTTTGGGGTGGCGCAGGTGGTGTGGGTGATGGCGCTGGGGCGTTGTTGGGCGACGCGCGATGGTGCCGGGAGGGCGCAGGGCGGAGCAAAGTGGCGTGGCGGGGCGGGGAGAGGGAGGGCGGCAATTTCTCGCGCGGACGAGGTCACACCCCCGCGGGGTTGATCCCGAGGCGCCCTCGCCGCTCCCGCTCCGTGACGTCACTCTCCATCCCGCGAGGTCGACGCTCTGCCCATCGCCCAATGTGAGCAGCGCAGAGATGCTGCATCATGTACATTTTAAGAAGAAATAAAAGAGGGCATCTTCGTCAACATATTAGCTTTATTAAGATAGCCGGCTTTCGACGGTTTTATTATTCAATTATTTCCCCATCTTCGTAATAACATTTGATATGTTTTTCTTTCTTTTGAATATATAACTATTTTCTTCACTTATTAATCCCAAATTTTTGCAATTTGCTGTATGTTCCTAACATTTCAATCATATAATGTGTCTTTCTTTATTGATTTTTTGTTTAATTTGAACTGCTACTAATCCTCCAGTTGCATTTCCCCTTTTTTTGAAATTTTATCTGCTATCTGTAACTAAATACTTTAGATGTATCCATTAATTGTAATTTTATTTTCTATCTTAGTGTGTATTTATTTATAATTTTTTTATATCTTTCTGTGTCTTGTAGACTGACGATGACGGCAATGCCGTCGAAAGCCGGCTATCTTAATAAAGCTAATATGTTGACGAAGATGACCTCTTTTATTTCTTCTTATAAGAACGCCAGCAACACCAAATCAGAATTCCCACAATTCATGTACATTTTGTCGCTGGGCAAGAAATCAATTTCAGGACCGAAACTGCAAAAGTATATAGGAGTATACATTGAATAACACTAGAACAATTACATAATAATGTAATACTGCATGGAGGATATGGAATAGATTGAAACTGAGCCCATTCTCAAGTTACAAGTTTTTCTTAAAATAAATGCAACGAAAAATAGAATTTTCTTATCGAGATCTATTTTTTCTGATAATGAAAACAAGCAAATATGTGCTTAAGTTCTAAGAAATAACGCTTTTAATCCTTATGAGACACGTATTCGGTGGATAGCTATAATTTGTGAGGACGATTAAAGTAATAAAACAAACCACCACAAAACTTTCACAACTGCAAAATTTGCCGCGTTTGGCATCTTTTATGGCGTCATTGAAGAGGAAAATCATACTATTTTTCAAAGTGCAAATTAACGCAGAATCTATATATTTTAAAAATATAAGCTATTCTGCCATGACTTCGTTTAGAGCTCCTACTTAACCGATTATATTTATTTTTCCTTTAAATAAAAGAATGTGATCCCTAGATGAGTTATTACTTATTGTTTGTGTTAATTCACCAGCATTTACGGTGTAAATTAAATAATTCTTTGATAGTACGCTGATCAGTAGTCAATTGTTTTCTTCCAAAGGCTATGTTTCAATATCGATAGATGAGTATATTGATAGATGTACGTCCTCGCCGCTTGATGCGTGTATTTTTCAAAATTCGTCTCGGTTGTCTTTCAGGAGCAATATTTGCATTTTGGTGGTGACTGTTTGCATCAATTTGTTTTCGTGATGTATTTTGCACAGAAATTCGGACATTTGGTTTATATTCTTCTCCTGTGTACGTCTTATGTAAAAGAAATAATGCGAACTAGATTACTTGGTGATGTTTAAATCGAATAATAAATTTGCCTTCTAGCAATGTGTCAGAATAAATGAAACAGTTGTTTATAGGAGATGATGACACTTCAAAAAACTTCAGAAATAGTATTCCTCATTGTAATTATAGTCTGCCTTCTGTGTCATTCGGTGCTGTTATTACATTGCCACCTGATCAATTGTGTAAGTGTTAATATGAAATAATTTTCTGCTGCATAGTATCTAATCATTCGGACCATAAAAGTGAATATTTGCAGAGATGAAATAATTAGCATTAAATAAGACAAGTTTGCTCTTTCTTCTTTCTATTTAAGAATTTGCTTTGTGAACATTAGTATAGGCACAGTATTTTACATTTATCGTTTTATTTTACATCACTTACATCTCACCGTCAAATTTAGACGGGTTCCCACAAGTTATCAGATGAATATTCAACTCTGACCAGCATACCTCACGGATCTCCACTTCCTCCTTTGCTCTTAAATATTTTGATCCTTGACCTATCATCATTTTAAAATTCAGACATTGCATTATTTGCTGATGACACAACTTAATTCATTTCATAATGATCTATTACAATGTCAAAACAATTTACAACAAGATTTACAACTCTTAAGAAATGGGTTTAATAATTGGTAAATAGGTATAAACCCTACAAAATGTCAAGGACAAACTGGCGTAACTAGCCCTTCCAGGGCCCCAGTTCAAAAATTAAATTGGGGCCCACCTCAAAAAATTTTTCCAATTAAAAAAGCCTACTGAAAACTTGCAAGGAACTTCACAAATCTTAATCAATCCCAAAATTCAGCATCCAACCCTCAGGACTTTGTTTGACAGACTTATCATAAAGTCGCCCAGGTTCGCTTGCAACGTGTTGGCCACTTTTCTCTCTATGAACAATAAGCTAAGGTCCGCCAATCTCTCTTGTCCCATTGAATTTCGCAGATCAATTTTGATAATTTTCAATTTTGAAAAACATCGCTCTGCAGTTGCAACCATCACGGGAATAAAAACTGCAAGAATACTGAGCAGACGTCTGGAAAGGTAGCTGAAAGAGTGGAGTACTCAGTACCAAGTTAGTCAGCTCTCCGATTAAATGTATCTTCGAAATTCTAACTCCAAGACAATTTAACAAGGATAATAACTTGTGAAGAGATGATCAGTTACGTCGTCATAATATTTCTCGCTGAATTTTTCACATTCTTTTGCAAACAAATTAAAAATTTGAATCACTTAACAATAACACAATTTAGTCGCTTCCGCCAAATACTGTTCTTCTCTGTATCTTCTGAAAGCTGCAAAAAAAGTATGTGGCTGAATAATCGCAAACGAATCGATTGTTTGTAAACGTTAATAAACGATCTTTGCACAGGCCAAATCGCAATACTCGACTTTTACGCCCCACGATGTAGCGAACTCTACTACATCGGATTTAGCTTTGTCAAAGTCACCTCTACAGTCTTTTAGATCCTTGCGAGCTACTTCAATCAAATTCCGTCCATGGCAAATATCAAAATCAGATTTTTGCAGACTTTCTATTTCTTGTTTCACTTAGATGCACTTTTGCCTGTTAAAATAATTTTTGACAAAGCTTGAAAAACAGTAGCATATCTGATACGAGTCATCAAAAAAAAAAAAAACATCTCTACTAGATCGCCAAGTAGGAAAAGCCTCTTTCATTTTTCATTTACTTTTTCATTTCATTTATTTTACGTCAAAAAACAGTTGAAACTGCGTATGACGTGCTATGGGGAGAAGTGAATTGTGTGCACATTTTCAGAATTCTGTGATCCCTACACTAAGTCATATACTTCATGAATTTTGAAAAAAAAGGAACTTTCATGTAATAAAATATATTTTCAAGGATAAATAAGCAGAAACTTTTGGGCTCTTATCCATGATGTCCTTCGTCAAGGAATAATACTTCCTGCCGCAACAACATGGAAACAATAATTTGAATAACTATATTTCTCAATGCATTCTAAAAGACGTGCACAGATAATGAAGTTACATTTATGTCGAGAAGCAAAACAAGGGGCCATCTCAGCATTCGCTCAATGGATCAGGGAAACTGGACGAAAAACCTGATCGAGACGGGGGTCATTGACCCGGAGGCTGTAGTACAATACTTGTTACAGGTTATTTATACACATTTATACAGTCCAAATGGTAAATAATGCATTATGTATCATTGTTAATATTAATGTTGCTTTGCTTGTGATACTCAGTATAGTATCTAATTGTATAGAAACAGTTATGCAGGAGAAACGATTTCACTTTGGATTTAAACTTTTCTATTGCATTTAATTGTTTAATGTCATCTGGCAAAGTGTTGTAAAATAATGTACATGTATTGTGTTATAGTAATAGACTTCGGCATTTTCTGAAAATATATTCCCGCCCTTAAGCAAGTCATTTTTGACAAAAGCCACTGATTCGTAAATCAACAGATAAGGTAATGGTAAAATTCCTAGATTAATGAAGAAACACATGAATCACGTGGGTGGGATTTGGTTATTATTCGTACAATTCTTTTTGTAATCTAAAAGTCTGGGAGCTATAAGATTTATTACTCCAGAATATTATGCCATATCCCCAGGCGGGAATAAACATTCGCGAAAGATACACAACGAGTCGTATGAAGGCTGACTGACTTTGAAAGAATTCTGAACGCGTAGCATAATGAACTTAATTTTGTGTTCAATTCATTTAAATGGACGTTCCATTTAAGGTTTGACTGAATTGAGAGACCTAAAAATTTTGTTGCCTTAACATCAGTCAATGGTACACTGTTCATTTTCAATGGAGCACAGAAATGTTTATTCGAAATGGAAAACTGCATTAAAACCGTTTTCTTTTCATTTACTGTTAATTTATTTCGGAACCAATTTGAAACATCTGATATTGTACTATTTACGATTTCTTTATTGCAAACGATTTCGTATCATCCAAAATCTAAAAATAATCCAATAGGTGCCTCCTTTTGATCCAATGATGAAGCGACATCTTTTAAGAAAAGAAAATGTGGCCGTTTCCATTGATTTTGATTTTCTGAATCCATGTTGGCAATCAAAGCGCGCCGTGTTTACTGAGAAAGGTTTCCATTCATACGTAAGAAGTCTCTTTAAAATTTTTGAAAAAACTGATAGAGAAATGGGCCGATACGCTTCAGTTGTGTGGGTCTTCCATTCGTAAATGAAGAAATAAACTGGGGCCCCAGGATGTTAAATTACAATTTCGGAAAACATCTAAGCGTCTTCATAATAAAATAAAAATTCAAGCTTTACACTAGTCGATTTATGGTAATAAACATATCGCTTTCAGAAATGATCTTTAGCGTATATACCGTTAGACAAACAAATTGCTTTCGGGACCCCATTGTGTTCGGGGGCCCCAGAAAATCGTAATGTGCAAGTATAATTATTTTCTGTTTTCCTTAATGGAGAGTTTTCGTTATGTGATTTCATATTGAGGGCTCGTGTTTCATTATAATTCAATTGTTTATACATTAACGTCAGTAACTTGTTTTTTTACACTCTTGAAAAGTTCAGTTATTCTTATCTTCATATATTCTTTGTAGCCTGAAGATGGTGAAAAATCCATGACCTTTAAACGCCGCAGAACAAACTATGTAAGGGAATAAAAATAAAAAAATGTATATTTAAAATTATATGGTTCTTAGTTATTTGTTTTGAGGCGTACGTTTTGAGGAGTACGTCCGTCAAAAATATTTGTCCAAACTTATCAAATATAATTAAAATAAGTGCTCAAAAGTCCCTCATTGGAACTACCTCTAAGGTTGTAAATTATGTTTGTGCTAACACAATTAATGTAATTTATGTCAAATAACTTCAAAACCTTGAAATACATTCTTATATCGAACAAGGAAAATAAGTTATTTTAAAAAATATCTCAGAAATGAGACGGAATTCACAGAAGGAAATGAAACTCGCCTTATCTTGTCGCCGTTCAGCAATGAACTTCTCAAATATTTATCGCTACATTGTTGTGGTAATAAAAATTTGAAGTTAAATAAAAGTCCGTACAAATTTAAGGTAATCATTTTTTTTTTTACTCTTTCCAATTTTTCATTCATGTTACATTTAAATCGAATATTAAAAGAGAAAATTTGGCGAATTTCAATTTAAGTTTGCGGATTGCTTGAAAGAAAGTACAGCAGTACATTAAAAATGAAAATACCTTCCTTGCATCACGGACAAAAATATGGATTGTCAAATAGGTTTCAAATTAATTTTAAAAGGTTAATTTGTAAACTTATTACTAAAGGTGGAATGTAAGAAATGGAACAAGAAATATAAAATGTACAAATTCTAGCTTGCGCTGTCTCTAAGCGTTTTCACAAATTACGTTCACAAAGCCCGGAAAATTCGAAGCGAATTTACTTATTAGGGTAAGAATATCCTTCCCTTTACTAAAATACGTTTATACAAATAGATTACCACGATTGTTAATAAATCAAATCAAGTTGATTTTTAAGTATAACTCACATTCTTAAAATTAATAACTCCCCTTTATTTCTCGTCTGACTGGCGTTGGCATATTATTTTTCTTAAAGACTCCGATTTTTCTTTAATTTTTGTAAGAGGATTTTCTAGCTTGCTTTAGGTTTGTGTTTATTGGCATTATTCAGTACTTTTTACATTCCATGAACACTAATACTCGCGATACATTTCTATAAACTCTGTTTAAAATTTTGTATTGGTTTCTATTCTTTTATTAGTTGATGACAAGAAAAATCACCACTTTGCGCTAACAAACTTGTTTGGAAAAAGGGTAACGAAATTGTATCTGAACCCAGATACACGTTCAATCTTGTCGTATTCAATCGAGTTTATGTATCGTATTTATGAATTTAAGTGTGCTAAGTTTTCCACCAGTAGTATACTTCCTACGATCCAACGGGCTTTCAACGATCGATTGAGCAACAACTTTACACACATGACATTTATTGTTCCATCGGTTGATTCAATCTTACTACAGATTGGATCGTGTGGGCCACTATATACAGAAAGAACACTGTTCTCTTTTGGGTCTAATGTGACTGATTCTCTAAAATACGTAGTTTCGTGGAAATTTCATGAATTTGAACCGTTACTATTTTAAATGTTGCAAGTAAGGATTAGACAAAATACCTTGAAAAGATGTGCGTTGTTTCTCTCTAGCAGCCGGGGAAAATCCGCGGACCCAAGGAACCCCAAACCATTGGGACCCAAGAAAGGAATTCTCACCGAATGCTTCAGAATCAAGGTTTGAAATTGCGTGTCTTTTATACAATTTTAATAATAGAATTCAAGTGTGTACTTTCACCTCCAAATTAACAGCAAATTCTTGGGTTCTGTACATGTCACGTTTTGAAAGAAATACAAGTAAGATTCAGTAGCGAAGGGACACGCCACGTTATGAATGAATGTGCTATGAAGTTAATGTATAAACTTCGAAGTGGACCTGTCCTGTTTTACATAAAATCAGTGTTTAAACTGAATTATTTTAGTAAAGGTGTTCGTTTGCATGAAATGAAAGGTCTGGAGATGGTCATCAAAATTAATATACATTATATATAACTTAACTTTGGTCAACGATGGACATGTCACATTTTGAATGTTTGCTCCTCCACTGCGGTTGTAGAAGATGCCAAACAAATTTTGAATTTCTGCAATTTTCAAAAATTCAAAATTTTAACGAATATAGAGACCTGAATCATTTTTAGCCTCCTTTATGCTATTCTAGTTCTAATTTTTAATCAAACAATTTGATGTGTTTTTAGAACACTATGGTTCTTCAGAGCACATTATCGCATTGTTGAAACAGCTACGTAATATTTAAATATGCAATTTCTGTGCTATAAACACCTCAGCTATTACTAGAAAATACCATTTTAAACAAAGCACCAGTGAAACATATCTCTATTAATTTCGATAGTCAGAACAGCAATCATATCTTTCTTTCACAAATGAAACAAACAGGAACAGTACAGTTTTGTGCAAATCGTTTAGCATAAACGACTTAGCAAATATCACTTCATGCTAAAAACGCTTATTTCCATCTGTATTCAGATTTCAATTTGTTCATCAGTTAGTCATAGATACACAGTTGATAAATAACTCCAATACTAATAAACATCTAATTAAATTACTAATGTATTACGATTTGTATAATGAATTTAATATATATCACCTTATTATGAAGACTCCGCGCAAACGCGCAGGAAAAATAAAACTTAATGCTCATAATAATGTAATTTAGTGTTTTTATTTCAATTTTTTATAAACTAGTGTGTGGTGAAACTCATCTAATATAACATTTAAAATAGTAAAATGAATCATTTAAAGTTCTAGAGCCGAGAAAAAGCAACGTGTTTATTATGTAGAAATATATAATAAATCCTTAGGTTTTTGAAACCCTTATTTAATTTTCTACTCACAAAATGTTACCAAAAGAACCTAATTTTTATTAAAGTAATGGTGCTACCACAGCACATACGTTCTCACGATATTGTGAATGGCAATGTAATGTTATAATATGATAATTTCTGTCTCACACTTCAACTACCGTTTGAAAAATTCTTAAACAAACCATGCGTAGAAAAATACATATATTTTAAATTCAAATGCTTGAATGAAAACAGCTTTCTGTCATTAAATTCAGTGTATTCACATTCCCATAAATGTACCAATGATGCATGATGCATATTTTAGCCGTAAATAAAATTATTAGTTTATTTTTCTACTATTGTATAATTCTGTGATTTGATGGCTGCAACCTGTGGCATAGTGATACCCATTACGATACAGATTTCATTATGATACAGGTTCTTGACCAATCACGAAGTTTACAAACCACGTATTACATAATTTAAACATTGAGAATCTTTCTAGTATATGCTTCGTTGGATTGTACATTAAAATTGCATTTTGATACTACATTATGCTTGTCAGTTTAATTTATTTTATTATTAGTAATTTTTTGCATAAAAATAATATTTAAAATAGATTGAACCGTAATTTCCTTTTGACCTATTTGACTATCAGTAATAGTTACTGGAGGAACATTTGCCTGACGTTAGATTGAACGCAAGTGATTTGTGTTATATGTGACTGCCGTGTGATTACATTTAAAAGCCAACAAATTCACTAGTTTAAAATTTCTAGAGAATCAGAAGTGGTTGGCACCTCCAGAAATGAGATATTTATACATGATGCTGTGTGAAGAAAAAAGAAAATGGTGTGTCGGAATTGTACTGCAACTTTTGTACTTTCTCTCATGCTGACTGGAAAACCAAAGCCATCTGAGGCAAGGGTGCAGCTGTCCGCTAGTGGCCTTGCTGAATCCTGCAGGTCAACTGCTGAAACGATTGAATATAATTTTTTTAAAAATTTGTTGCGTCTACCATTTTGACGCAACGCGTCTCCAATCCCGTTAAGGGGCGTTGAGCGCTTTGCGCTGCGGAGTAATCCTCCATTACATTGCGCAATTGTGGAGTAATCCTACATTAACTTTGTCATATCGCGTCACGTTGCAGTCAGTTGTCAAGAGGACCGCCAGGTAGCATCTCCGCGTACGTGCCTCCTGCTACGCGCTCCTGCGTCACTCCCAGCGCCAGAGTGGGAAGGAATAAGCATAGGGCAGGGTTTATGACACTTCACAAGGGTTGGACTAGTCGCTTGTGAAGCAGCCAAACTCGTTTTGTTGAAACAAATTTCATGAGATTCGACGAATCGAACCGGACCTCAGTGGTGAAAGGCTAGCGACTTCGGTATGGCCACGAGCGAGACTAACTTATAAAAGTTAGCATACGTCGTAGAAAAAGTACTGTATGAAACTCGATGTAATGGGTATTACTACAGGAGTGTGATATTACGGTACGAGCGAGTTTCGTACAACTTCACACGAGTGTATTAATACCCAGAGTGTATACTGAGACGGCACTCAACGTTAATCCCGAGGCTCTTATTCAAATTTCTAATTTTCATGGAGGAGGAAGCAGCCATCTTGGACCCAGCTTGAGCCAATAGCGTCATAGGGCGATCTGCCAATGAAGGTGGCGTGTAATGACACAAATTTAAAATGAAGTTTTTTTCAAAATGGCGTCAAATTAATACATTTGTATGTAAAATAAATACGCTAGGCAATTTAGAAGACTAAAATATTAGGATTTGGAATCCTAAGTCACTGAATGGAATTGTCCAGGGAGTGCAAAATAAAAAGTTATTTCATAAACAATATTTATTTCTAAATTATGTAAATAGTCATACACAATATAAACAATTATACAATAATACAATTTTTTACAAAATAAATGTAAGAAAGTAATCAGACATACAGCTTATTTTACTTTGCCATTGAGTAAATATTGAAACCATGAATTTAGACAATTACCCAAATATAACTATTGACCATTACTTCTTTAATATTGCATCATTATTGAAATGACATTCCAGCTATCAACACCTGTCAAATATCAGCCTATTATCAAAATTGCTACTAAGGTACAATACAAATGATATATTGATAAGTTTTATAAATAAACAAGAAACTTGCATCTGCACAAACAATCCACAAAATATTATCTTTTTTGGCTTCTTTCTTCAAAAAAGCAATATTACACATTAAACTGCATTGCAAGAAACATTTTTTACCTTCTACCTAGTACAAGTTATGAAGTTAAAAAAAAATACGTGATTCTACTTCAACTTCATTTATCTCAAAGCAGAGTTGATGAACTTAGTAGGTTTCACTAATATTCCGATACCACAGGCTACATATTTGTCCAAAAGCACGGCTAGTTGTTTAATGGATCGTGGATGAAAATCCGAAGGCCGATAATATATCCAGAATAACTCAACATTTAATACAGGTCTTGAACAGTTTTTCAATTACTAAAAAAATATTTTCATGTCTTTCCCAATCATGTTATTTGACACAACGCACACAATTTCTACAAAACAATAACTAAATAAAAGCACTTATCATACTCAGGAGATTATACCCAACAGAACATTGCACTCACCGAACATGCGGGTAGGATATACAATTGTCCCTCCACGTTCTTCGAACTTCTCCCCAGATGGAGATGGATCTGCAATACAAAGAATGGTATTATTGACACACAAAACAAAATGCAACCATGTATCTTCATTTAAAAAGGCATTTGCACTCACCAGAACATGTGGGGAGGACATGCAAAATATCCCCTTTCACACGTTCTTCACGAACTTTTCCACCAGGTTGAGATGGGTCTGCAATACAAAGAGACATGGTTTATTGACACAAAAAACCCAGGGCAAATATTTACCTTCAATTAAAAGGCATTTGCACTCCCCAGAACATGCAGTAAGGATATACAAATGTCACCTTCCAACATTTCCCCGGGTGGAGAAGCCTGCATACAAAGAGACATGGTATCATTGACACACAAAACAACAGCAATCATTTATCTTCATTCAACAACGCTTTTTCACCAGACATTCAGGGAACTCAGAAATGTCAATACATGCAGAGCAGGTAAGCAGATCCTGCAAAGAAAGCATTTTTAATTAAATTAAAAAAAAAAAAATTATCTTATTACACCTTCTGTTGCTTAAAAAAATAAACTCGCCTTTCGTGTGGTAAGCCTTCTATAAATGACCTGATTTTGCCCCCGGGTAACTCAGGACGCACATCAACAAAAATTACTGGTTCTGCATTATGTGCTAGTCTGCCTGCTGCAGTGAATATTTCCGACAAGTGCTCCAAACATAAATACCTTAACCTTGTAGAAATTCCCAGGGCAATATGCCAAAGTCAGGTCCCAATTGCCTTTATCCATTTCATACACCTGTAATAAAATTAGTATGTATTAATGAGCTATTATAATTATATCAAAATAACCTTAATTTATTATAGCTATTATAACTTATCAATTACATGATTATTAAGCAACCAGTGATTTCATGATGAATACATGGATTTTCATAATAATTGTAAGTGTTTACAATAACCTGCATAATTACATTTTTAAATTAATTTCATGTATGTTTGTGACATAGTTAATTTACTATGCCACTAAAAAATCCCAAATAATTGATGGAACCATGCTAAGCATTTCATATCGCTTACCTTTCAGGATCTGTTGGAAACCTAAAGGGAGTGCCTCCACTCCTTATTTTTTTGTTGTTTCGTCATTGGTCCCCAACAACGCCTAAATTGGGGCATTTCAGGTTTACAAAGTACCGTCTCGAAACTCGGGAACAACGCAAAAACCTTCAAAGGACACCGTTACGTTTACGCACCGCACGTGAATAATTGCCGGTGCGGCCTGTAGATTTACTTTTAGCGCCTTTAGTGCCCTTCGACGCTATTGGCCCAACACGTGTCTAAGATGGCGGAATTCAAATCAAATAAAATTCAAATAAGATCGGGCCCCCGGCCTATCTAGTGACAAGTCTTTTAAATCCCATCATCACATCCTCATTTCATAATGTCTATTTTACCCCCAACAAAAGGGCAGCTTTCCCCAATTTGTCTTCTGTTATCAGCCCCATTTTACAACAGTGGATTAAAAGAAACAATGACGCTAATTCGTAAGTTAGACATTTTCCCAAATTGCATGGTTGATACCGCTAGTAAGGATATGAGAATGGATAAAATATATAATAAAATATTTTTTTATATTCATCAAAATTACCCCAGTTTTTACATGCTTACGTATCATTCCCATCTTATTAAGCAAGAGATCTAATTGTTTTCAATTAACTCAAATAAACAACGCAATTTAAAACAGGTTTTAAATAATTTCCAACATTAATTTTAAAATTATAACAAAAGCTCGAAGAAGAAACGAATAAATAAATATGAAATAATACACAAATTCTAACTCCCTAAAATTTTGAAAATGTCCATGACTTCATATTCCCCCAAAATATTTTAAATTAACGATTCATTAATTGAATGAATCTTTAAAAATAGAAGACCTTCGAGTCGGGGAAAACTAAAGGTTTCTTCAATTTGGGAACCATTCTAAAGTATGTTTGGACGTTAGTATTGTTGACGAGACAGATAGACGGACGGACGTTTTGAAAAACAAAACACAAAAACTTTTTTTTTATTTTACGTCAAAAAACAGTTTAAACTACGTATGGCGTTCTTCAGTATCAGGACCCCAAAACGTATTTCCGTTGAAATCTCGATATCCATTTCCGCAGCAGTACCAAAAACTCACTTTCTACGTATATTACACCCTATGGTGTATACACGATACCTGAATGGCCAGACTTTCTTGTAGTAACGTTTTTTAATTTCCTTGGTGTGGACTGATTTGCGGCCTTAATCCTCTTGCCATCTATCGCCGTCCAAAGTACATTTTGAAATTTTCTCAATTTTCGGTTTTTAATAGTAGAAAAGAAATATTAATTTAACAATATTAAAGAAGAGTAAAACCTCGTTCTAAATTGCAATTTTCATTTAAAATTTTTAGCATATTTACGAAAATGGCGTTTAATTGTTGCTGTACGTGAGAAATTTGGTGCTCTTTTCACAGGAATCTATTGAGTTTACGAAAAATTTAAAAATCATTTGAACCACTTCCACTTACAAAAGCTATAATCTACAAATTGATGAAAATGTGCATTTAAACCCTGACATATTTCAAAAAAATTTCACTTGTAATTTTGAAAAACAAAATAATACACTAAAATAAACTTTCGATATATTAAACAGTGCAGTTAGCAGTGTTGGCACATACTGCGAAAATTAATTCAAATTTGCCGCCCGCACTCAAATTGTATCGTGTGAGGCAATCGTCAAAAGAAATTTTGGTTGGGCGGTTGGTTTTGGGCCGACCGCAACAGGAATTCCCCACCCACGCCCAACAAATTGTTGGTGTGAGCGTGGGTTTGGGGCCCGCTGCCGACGATAGGCTGAAGTTTTCACTAATTTCCGCAGATTTCGTCGTGCCAATCGCGTCCTTCAGCGTGCTCGATTCTTACCTCGGTCCTTCCTTTGTGACTGGTTTCCTATGCTTGCGTTCGGGGGTTCTGTTCAGAGTGTTTGGCTTATTGTTTCGTTATTTTCGTTGGGTTTTAATTTCAGAGTTTATATTTTCATTTGTTATATTTTTGTTAATTTGTTTAGTTTTTTGTTATTGAAATATTAGGTTGGATAGGATATTTGTTTCGATGGAGTTATTTTCGATAAGTTTTTTGTAATTTCAAATTTATATAATTTATTTAATTTGTTAAAAGTAGTTTATTCTTTAAAAGTTTTAATTTTTTTTCTTTGCTGATAGTTACATTAGTATATTTTTTCAAGTTTCTCTTTTTAGTAGAATAATTTATTCGTGTTTTAGTTTGAGTTTTCTTACTTTACGGTGACTCTTCAAAACAAACACGGGGGACAAAACTACATAAGACCATTATTATGGAGTTCTTGGGCATTTTGAGGGCTTTGGATTGTTTGTGAACTCATCAGGCCCAAATTTTTCCCAATAAGGATATTAGGAACTCCGCATGCATAACCCTCTTGGGAATTTATAAATGGGCTTATCCTCAAGCCACAATGGAAGCTCTCACACGGCTTCTTTCATTAGTGTGTTCCTTTTTTCAATGGACGAACCATGTCTAGCAATTCAAGGAAACACGATTCGACCATTCTAAAATTTTTAAAGTCAATCCATCTAATTCTTTAACAGGTTCACGTGTAAAAATCTCTTTCGTTGCAAAAGCCACTTTCTTTTGCACCAAACTTCCTTTTCCTCGACACATCCTCTTTCGTTTAAAAACACACGCGGCTATACCTAGTCAATCTTTTTGGTATTTGCCAAGCGACATCTTGCTTCCACATCACACACGCCAGAACACCGTCTTTGAAGAAATTTCCAGCACGACTGATAAATTGGGTTCTGGTTGGGCCGTGTGTAGCAGAGCGTCTGTTGGGGCGGGCGGCCGACAAATTGGTACGTGTGGGCCTTACGGGACGAACACCAGAACGGACAAAAGATACCTTGCATTTTGGCATTTCATGCAATCCTTGTTTTTTTACTGGAGTTGCGACGGCCACTGTTTGAAGTTCCAAAGCCGAGCACGTCCGAATTACGAAACAAAACTATTTTCTTTTTCGCGCAGACAAGGTAATTCTGACAACTTCAATTTAACGTTGGTAGTGCGTGTAGTTCACAGCATTGCGGAGTCCGTGAATAGCGTTTTGTTCAGCAACCTCTGCATAACATGTATCACGTCCGAATTACGAAACAAAACTATTTTCTTTTTCGCGCAGACAAGGTAATTCTGACAACTTCAATACTCATTAATTCTTACGCCGAGGTTTACTAATAGTTCTTAAATACTTGTTTTCAGAACGTTCCCTTGCGTCAAAGGATTAAAAGGTGACAATCTTATTTCGACCTGAACATAGGCAGCTCTCCCAATTAACTCAAGCTATATTCGCAGGCTCAATAAGCACTATCAGTTGGAAGAGTTTGAAGAAAAAAAATTTGAGCCATTTTGAGAAAATGGTGTTTGAGCGTTTCACAAAATGCGGAATTTCAGCTCATTTTCACATGAGTTTTCAAATGATTTTATGACATTGTTTAAAGCAGCTCTACTTATCAATATTAAAATGTGAACAAATCGCCGCCAGTGGAAATATTAACGACGTGAGAGACAAGTGAAATAAATTACATTTCTGTAATTTTTCAAACAAATAATATAGCACTGTCATTTATAATCTTGCAGTGCATTTGAACTATCCTTTCCAAAGTATGAAGAAAAATATTTCAAACCGTCTTTAGAAAATCTTGTTTTTACTGTTTTTAAAATTACACATATTGCATACAAAATTGCTGGAATGCTACTAAAAATTTTCAAAATAATGTACATGACCATTATTGACGGAAAATATTATAAACAAGAAATTTATTTTGAAGGAAAAATCTCTAATTTTGTAGTTGTAGGAAGACGCCGAAAATATTCTACTTTTGAAATTTTCGAAAATTCAGATTAACCTGAAAATTGTCACCTTTATCAATGTATTTTACACTATTCTTACCAAATTTTAAGGAAAAAATGTAGCCGTTTATAATTCTCGCTGGAAGTGCGACAGGACCAGGTTCAAATCTCTGATGACCTGGCGCTTTTCTTTTGAATAGTTTCTTAGGAATATAATACAGTATTTATGTCTCTTTATAAACCATATTAAGCTCTTTACTATTGAAATGTAATTTAGTAAGTAAATATTATAGATATCTTATTATATACTCTTTGATAGAATATGCTAAGTAACAATTCAGTACTTATCAAACCCTTTATAATCTTATCACTTAGTTTTCAAGAAGAGCTGACAGCTAACATTTGAGTTTCTAAGTAACTATATTGTTTAATTGGGAAATTCATAAGTATAAATAAATATAATGTAGTAACTGACAATCTCAACAGAAAGCAAAGATGTGTCAATTTCAATTCTCAATTTTTCAAATGTGCTTTGATAATTAAAATTATGCTTTTAATAATAATTATTTATACATGTAACGTTATCATTACATGTGTAAAAAAATTACATTTGAATACATTAATGTTTTGGTCATTGAATACTTTATTTTACATTCTCTTTAACTACACATACGATTTGTATTTGCATGATATATTTCAGGCTTGACGCAAATGTAAACGTTTTCGAGGAAGAAGATAAAAGTAATTGCAGGAAGCAATATAGCACTCTCACAAAACCTCAAAACTCGTACAATCACCCGAATATGACGCGAGGTGAGATTGGAAGTTGGTGACTTTCGAGAGTCAAGGTTACTCGTTGAACATATCTCGTATACAAACCCAACAAGTAGCTACGTTTTAAAGGCTAACAAAATTAAACTGATTTCCATCTTACGTATCCCCAAAATGCAAACACCTATACTTCTATTTTCTATATTGGCCGATAACATTAGGTCATTGTTACTTTTCTAACATAAAATGAATCTTTTTAATTAATTCGCGAATGTCCATCTCAACAGGGCTCGTAACCTCAGAAATGCGCTTGCCACTGTTCAAAAGATTAATTTTATACATCTATTTTATAAATTTTTAAATATATATTAATATTATAGGAGGTATAACAATGACCTAATGTCATCGACAATTATAAACATCAAAAATAGTAATGATGCATCCTTTCTAATTGAGACTCTTGTCGTGGAAAAAATTGTGAAGAATTTTTTACCACTAGATATTTCAAACGAGTTGTTTTAGAAAAATTAGTCGACGAAATAAATTTTCTTTAATAAATTATTATTTACTATTTGTTTTTAATTGATATTGGAATCTACAAATCGTAAATACACGAAAGTAACATTTTACAAAATGTTTTCAATTAAAACTATAAAAGAAAAAAGGAAATAGTAATTAATCATAGTAATTTTCAGTTTCATCTGTGCACCAAAGTAGAAATACAAGTAAAACTAGTAGTGATACAAAACAGCTAAGACTTTTCGTTCAATTTATAACAGGGTTTTGAACATAATGCATAGTGCGAAAAGTTATTTTACATAACGAAAGGTGAAGTAGAAGAATTTATTATATTTATATTGTTATTAGTAAGAAAAGCCTAAGTTTTCTGCCTTGGAATACTTCGAGAAAAGTTTTGGTGAATCTTGAATGAATCTTTCGAACATTTTTTGGTTTTTGCGTAACAACTTTTTAATCATTTAATCGATTCCAATTCAGAGACCGTGCGGTTAATATATTTTACTGACCGATCAATAGTGGTGTCGTTTCAGTGAGAAGACAATAAATTTGAACGTTTTGATATTTTTTAAACGGATAAGTTCCTTCCGTTTTGGTTTCAGCGGTTATTGGGCTCGTTCCAAGATCAAAAGTATATATTATTTTCCTAAATGCTTGTATATCGTAGTTACAGATTCCCTCTTAATCGACCATCTGGAATTGCTTTGTATTTTGAGAGATAAATTAGTATGATTAGTAGAGCCTCCATCTACTGATGGAGGAAGCAAAGAAATTCTACAACAATTTAATAATGCCAAAGCAGAACCGTCTCCAGTGATAAGTTAGCAGCATTTGTGTCAACTACGAATAGGAAATGTGCTGCAAATAACATAAAATTCACAAAACTTGAATTTACTTGAATTTGAGATTGAACTCATTTGTGCATGCCGGTGAAGGTCGGCCCGTAATTTAAACACGGCCCTAAATAGTTTTTAATGTCAAATCTTTCATTTTGTAGTTCCACATCAAACTTATCCCCAAACAGACTTCCGCATTTTCCACTTCACTCCTACAGTTTTTCGATTTTGTAACATATGTTACATTTTTATAGTAAAAGAACATTAGTTCAGTTTAGCTCCGCCTCCCAATCCGGTGTTCGGTACATACACCCCTTTTGCTCCTCCTCCGTAATAGCTGTAAAGGACGATATCGTAGGCCCGCGGCCGGAGTCATGATCTGATCTAAAAGTAAATTTGAATAGTAAAAGGATGGGACACAAAAGGTAAAGAAACAATAACTAGGTACAGAATTAAGCAATATTTTCTTGATTATTAATGCACGCATTGTCACTTAGTCTTCAGTATGTTAGAAAAGAACTGCGTGGCAACGGAATATTAAAATTAGATTGTGACTGATTGGTTTAAAAAAATAGGACTATCAGTAATTGAGACTGAAATGTGTATTCATATCCCTCTACAGAGCTCTCTGAATTGATTCTGCTAAGCAACCACTGAACAAGCCAAAGTTCTAGTGAATATAGTCGCCTCTAAGCCATGCGTTTTTCTGTCAAGAAGTAAGACTACCTCCCCACAATCCTCCTCAATCACCTTTACCAAAGCTGTTTGACTCACTATCTACTTTTCTTAGCTTGTTCTCCGTAAGTAAAACAGGAAGACCGCAGGATAGCTGCAGGTCACTCTTATATCCAGCCAATATCCAGGGATTTGTGACTTTTATTCCGCCCCAGCCTTAGTCAAGCCCCTAGGACGGACACTGCGCGTTGGCATGAAACCGAGGATAGCGGCCACGATTGAGCAGTGGCCGGAGTACAATTCAGGCAGTCACCCCCACAACTAAATTGTTTTTGTGTATTTTTCTTTGATGATAAGGGATTTTTAAGACTCGTTCTTTAAAAAGCGGCTCCTTCAATGAATTCCGTATTCATAAAATGTATTCCATATTCATTTTCCATTATTGTATGTAATTGTCATTTTAAGTACGTACAGAGACGATGTTTCTCGAAATAGGATGCAACAGTTGAATTATTATAACTATTTAATTTGTCTATTCAAACTGACCTAGTTTTATCGCATCAGAAAGGTCACTCTTTTGAAAACACTTTATATTTATTATAGTAAATTATATTATTTAATTATGATCAAATATATTAGTCAAATTGCAGTTCTTCAGCTGGTTTCCTACACGTATTTAAATTTTCCCTAATCATTCTTGTATATAAGAAAAGGAAACGAGATCTTCTCTAATTTGATACATATTCTATCAAAAAAATGTTGAGAGTGCGTGAAAATTTGAACATTAAATTGGTTGTACTCTTTCAGGATATGCATCAACTAAAATAGAAACAAATCAAAATTCATGATTCCAGAAAATTGAGAATTACTGAAAAATTTGATTTCTCTTCAGCGCATACAATTAGTAAATTTCAATTTTTTTGAAGATCTGATGCAATTGTGTGTGGCCGCAAATAATTGCATTGTATCTTCCGTGCAGTTGGAAAGGACGCTGCGCGTGGAGGACGTCGGGCGGGCAGGGGCGGCGAAATGTCCCAGCCAGCAGCCAGCAAATTGGTTTCAGGAAAGTTTGTGTGCGGAGGATAGAGTGCGCTACCGACCTACTGGGGCCGGGGATTTTATATACAGCACATTGGCAAGTGCAAGCGCTGTGGCGGGTGGGGTGGGGTGGGGTGGGGTGGGTGGGGCAGGGCAGGGCAGGGCGGCAGGGCGGGCAGGGCCAGGGGCAGGGGCAGGGCGGGGGAGGGCGGGGCGGGGCGGGCGGGGCGGGGCGGGGCGGGGCAGGGGGGGCCGGTGCGACCTGCTACGCTGTGCATGGCCTCCTTCCCCTCCCCTTCTGCAGATTAGCCCCTCCACCATCCCCCACTCGCCGCGCCGCCCGTCCGAGTGTCCAGATTCCTTCCGTCCACATAAACAGGGGCTTATCGCGATATACGCGGGGCGGTCGCAGGGGGAAAAGGGCGGACACGAGACAGCCACCATCGGCGACAATCCTCAGCCCGCCCCGCCCCAACGGCCCCTCCCACGCCCTACATTCGGTATGAGACTGCGCGTCGCGTCAAAGCGTATTATGGCATACGCCAACTCCCTCGGTCTGAAGCGCCGACTCGTTGCTGGAAATATCACACTCATAATTTTCTGCTTTACATCCCAAATTTGGGAAAATTTTGTTTGTATGGTACGTTTTATGTATGTTTAAGCAAATATTTGAATTTTGGTTCAAAGCAATGAGTGTGACTCATTACAATAGCAGGAATATGAGATAAAGCACTTAACACTGCCTTTTAATGCAATGAATACACCATTATATTTTACAGAATATAAATAATACATGCATTGTAAAAATGAAATTTGTGCCACTAAAACTATTTTTCAGTTTATTTTTGTTTACACATGTTGACTGCTAGTCAGAAGATTCCTTAGTTCTACTTTGGAAGTAAATAATGGCAATTTTCAATTCTGAAAACTTGTCAGTTTATATCAATAAATACTACTTCATGAATCATTGTCTCTATATACAGTCGCTATTTGCATACAGAGGAGATAGATTAATACGGATAATATTCGTTTATGAAAATAGGAAGAGGATCCTCTCCTATACCTTGGAAGAAGATCCATCAGGTACTACCAGTACTTCCACTCCCGCGGATCAGGAAGCGCCTGTCGTTTGTTCGTGACAGAGTGCCTCAACCCACCAGACTTCGAGGCGACGCCCAAACTACCTCACTCAGATTCATCACTTAGGCTCCTGTAGTAGCTCGCTCAGGTGAATCTCTTCTTCACATTCTACACTTATCTTCTTTCAACAAACAAACAACGATAATTTTTAATTCCATGTACGTAAGTATTTTCTGAATTTCAGAAAACCTTCGTGATCAATTCTACGGAAAGTAATTTCGAAATTGTATCTACAGTTCATCAGTGCTGAACAATGATAGTTATTAGGCTTCCAATCGCGAAATGTCACGAAATGTCAATGAAAATTTTCCCATTTTGTGATAATAGTGTAATGGCCTTTCAAAATAATTATACTTTTTAATATAAACTAGCAATGCTACAGTATCACACTTTCCCATGTTATATTAAACTTAAGCAATTTTTAAAAATTCAGAAATCAGAATGATGCAACGTGACCTAATGTCACTTTTACCCTGCCTTTCTTTTTGAGAAAGTCCCTCAGGAAAAGAAAATTATTCCGGCATTTCTATTCAAAATATCAGGGCTGTACAAAGAAAAACAATTAATATTGGTTCTTACGGGCGAATAAACATAAAAATAAAAAGTAAAAATTAAAAAACTCTGAAAAAATATGAAACGAAAAGTATACGTATGATGGTACAGAAGAAAGTCGTTTCGGAATACAGGCGAAAGTTTGACGTCGTGAAGTATTGACGAAATCTGGACGTGTCAAAGTACAGTTGAGGAGTGGACGTCCCGGAGTACATACGAAAGTTTGTGTTGAAGTATATTCGAGAGTTATAGGTTTCGAAGTAAAGATCAAATGTTGACGTGTTGAAAAGACTATTGGTATGTATTCTTTAATTACAAATCATTGCTTAAAGTTTCTGTTATTATTATGTAATAAATGTTTCCTTATTATTTGAAAGTGGAGCGTTTAAATTTAATAAATCAGTAAGTTGCCATATTTCAAATCTACAGTGTATGCCAATAGAATCATCAGCCTTTAAAAATAAGATAAATGGTGTCAACAAACTTAAACTCAACAACAAATTAAGTAGGAGGAGCAAGTCATATCAAGAATAAGAACAGGCCACTAAACTAAGCCACCTTCACCTGTTAACTAAGAATACTCCTTCCATCTGCTCTACCTACAGCATCCCAAACACCACACAACACCTAATGTCAGATCCCTCAATTCTCCACAGAAGACAACATTGTAAGGAACGAATTTCATTCAATCTTGACTCCTCTATATACCAAAATTATGATTTCTGCAAACATATTAAACTTTTGACAGAAATATAAATGGAATAGTGTACACAACAAGGAAATCAATGTATATGAAGTATGGTGTACACTTATGTATACATGTTAGCGCACAATGCATACAATAATCAAATATATGTACATATTGAAGTTTTAAACTATTCAATATAATATGTATTATATCTTGGATTCAATACATATCTGCTGAAGAACAAGTCTAAGTGTGCTTGACCAAAAAGATTAATAAAAGTCAAATTAAGAAGTATATGTATTACAAAAGATAATAATTACAATGCAAATCCCAAGGAATTCTCCAAACCCCAGGAAAGAGTCTATTACGGGAAGTACAATGAAACAAAAAAATCAATAATATAATCAGACAAAAATAAAAACCCTTTTCCTGACCTTCTGTAATTACTATAGCATTAATGCATTTGTATTGCATTTTCGTTCTCATGGTATATTTTTATTGTATAATTTTTATTTGTATCCTCATTGAATTTTCTGCATCTAAACTTTATATACAACGACTGTATATCCTTGTAATAGAAGTAAAGAATTATAACCTTATACCTGTCGCTAATTACCATGTAGTTGATGCGACAATAAATAAATTTTAAAAAAGGATATTTCTATTTTCTCCACGTCAATTTAATTCATTAAATGTAAAAATACAAGAATCTACACAATACCTACATAGAATGAGCCGTGTTTGAAATTCTAATTTTAAATTAAAATATACTATACATATTTCACGCAATATGCGTCAAACTACTAAGATTTTCAAAAGCAAAATGCTCATGATCTTAATGAAAGAAGTAATTATGAAGAACAAATTTCATTGAAGAAAAACCTATCTTCAATTTTATAGTTTATGATGACATGAAAAAATTCAAACTTTGGCAATTTTGAAAATTCAGAGTTGACTGAAAATGGGCATATCCTTTATAAAATTCTTTTAAAAAACTATTCTTTTTCTGCATGAAAAGATAAGTTTTTTTTTTTTTTTTTTTTTTTTTTTTTTTTTTTTTTTTTTTTTTTTTTTTTTTTTTTTTTTTTTTTTTTTTTTTTTTTTTTTTTTTTTTTTTTTTATCAATTAGACTTAGTAAAAGTCACTTTTAGAAGACATTCATTCAATTTGAAAATAATTCTAGATAATAGAATAGTTTGTTAAACTATGTGAAAGTTTTAAAATAAAACACTAATCGATTCAAGTTTAAAATTGTAACTTATATTTCTCTGTATATGCGTATTACATTTTACAACCAAAAAGTCAGTAATAACAGCAGTTTTATTCCCATATAAATGTCCGTAATAAATCACCAATGGTATCTGATCCATTGCCTACACTAAATGGGAGGTAAAATTGATTGGTATAAAAGAGGACATGTTCAAAAGTTTTATTTCTTGGGGAAAAACGAAAAATATCTGCTCACTCCGTTAGAAAATAAGAAATTATTCACAGTCCTCAATCAAGAAATTTCCTTTTATGGTTTTTTGGCAACAATACAGAGACATCCAAGCCAACGCATCAAAGTGAAATCCAGACACAGAATAGAAACTTATGATATTCAAAACACTTTTAAAGGCTTAGTATTTATATTTTTTAATTATATTCAAGTTTTATTGTATAGTAACGAAGTTAAAATTTAAGACGATTCAGCCACTTCATATACTGGCACCATTCTAGCAGCTTCATTTAATTATATCTTTAAAAAAAAAATTTTGAATGTTAACAAAACAATTACCTTTCTTAGTCATCAAATATCAAATTTTCATTTCCAGAAACATAGAATATAAAATATCGGTAACTATTTACCGAAAAGAATTCTCTAATGAGAAAAATATTTTAAAACTACTGGTGTAGGCAGCCACTTTTTCGCTCTTAGTAATAGTTACGTAATATTAACCGCCATTTCTGCCAATATTCACATCTCCCAAACATCACTAGTAAACTCCTACTAGAAACAGGGTTTCTACGCAGTATCTAATGCAAAATTATTAAAGCGCATAACAAATAACCTCACATGACGATGCAGGTTAAAAGTTGACAAAACCTGCAATCAATTAGTTCATATATATTTTCAGTCGTTTTATTCTCTGAAACAGTACAATTTAGAATTTTCTAAAATTTGCTATCAAATTCCTTTTTTCCATAAACGAAAGTTTATTCCTAGAATAAAATCTCAGAATATCAAAATGAACTACACTTCGAAAATATACAGATGTGAAGAGAGAGGCGGGAAGAATGTCATGAGAAAAAGACAAAGGAATTTGTGCCTTTAGGATGATAAGATGATGAACGTTTCTGACGAAAAAATGCCACCAATCTCGTAAGACATAATTGAAACATTCTTCAGAAATGAAATCCAAGACAATCTCAGTCAAATCCGCATTTCTAATTTTTAAACAATAATGTTCTTATTTTAATATTGCAAATTAAGATTTGAATTAACACTCTTAAAATTCCTCTTGGCAGCTGTACCCATACCTTTGAAATTCTTTCCAATTAGGATTTCAATGTCTTCAACAATAGTTAATGACACCAATAGGAATAATGTTGTTTCAAATTCTAATTAGGAGGATTACAAAATTTGAATAAATAACATTTTGATTTTATGACCATTTTTAATACATTTAATTTTATTTATTAATTTGTTTTGCACACTCAAGCCAATGGAGTCAGCCTTTTACTTTCATCCACCATTCACTTAATGTTGATAGATTCCTGTTCGTTCATTATCCTTTGTGGAGTGACAATCACTTACGATCGATTCATTCGCAGTTCATTCTCACATGCAAATATCGCTCCGGAAAAAACGTGTCAGCAGGATTAAATTTGAACTAAGTCATCCGAAGACGCCTATGTGGATCTCAACTACTAAGAAGGTATGTTTCATGTTTTCTTGTAAGACCTGGTTTTGGAATATAAATAGAATTCTTTTTTTTGAAAATCCTCAAATTAACCTTAAATTTTGGGTTTCAGTTTTTCCGATTTTTTTTGCAAGTTTTTTTCATAGTTCAAGCATTTTTCTCGTAACAACCAATGTTGTTTTTTTCTTTGTACAGCCCTGACTTTTGCAATATATAGGCAGGAATATTTTGTTTTCCTAGAGCCACAAATGAGCGTTAAATTTTTAGGTGGGCTTTAGCTTTATTCTAAAGCCAACAACGCACACGATTTGGAAATCGAAAGAGACCTCAAATTTGGAAATGACATTCATTAGCCTCAATTTTGCCTAAAAGTTTGGATAGTTTTGTTAAGATTGATTTTTGGGCGCTGCTAGCTTTAGGTGGCTGATTACGCACCTCTGCTTTACGGTTACGAGCGCGAGACCCAGAGCCAGTCCGACCCAGAGCGGACCGACCGTCCGTCCAGGGAAGGGGTTCAGTGCCGCTCTCCCAGCCGCGCCCTCACGTCTTCCATGCGGCGGCAAAAAAACCCTCCCCGGGGGTCGAGGAGGGCGGTTCAACTTTCATTAAATATTTATTTTTAACCCAAATTTGATGCATTTTCTGAAGGCCCCTTTCTGGGTATCTAGTTATTTTTTTTTTGTAAATTACCTCTTCTCCATTGTTCATGAAAAATTTAATTCAAAATTATACCTTTATCAAAAACCCCTTAAAAACAATGTCAACAAAAAAAAAAATTTAAAGTCAGAAAAAGGAGGTTGGCTCTTTTGGGGCCGGAGGGCGGGGGAGACCCCCTACCGTGCCGAAGGAGGGAGCGACCCGCCCGCGTGCCTGAGGTAGCTCAGTGCATAAACGATGTCACTGCAGCGCTGCCCGGGAGGTCCACGTTCAGTCCTGCGACGGCAGGATTTCCGACAAAAACCTGGTCAATTCATCGCTTCTGGAAAATTCAAAGGGCATGCTGTGATCGGTAGTTTTCCCTGTTTTCCGATCCACCGGGCGAATGCCGACATACCTAAAAACCCCGGACCCCCGGGGTTTTCCCTTTCCCTCTTCCTTGTCCTACCCTCCCCCCAACCCCCCCCCCGCCACTTCACCTCCCCCCCGGAGACCGGTCAGGGCTTAGACTTGTCCCGGCGGGGGGTACCCGCTGGTAACCCCGGGAAAAATGTTAAAACCCACTAAACTGGTCGCGCCGACCCACCATCAGCGGGAAGATCACCCTATCTTCCAAAAAAAACGCACTACATACGGACTAAGGGCCCAAACAGTTGCCCCCCAAAACACGAAAAATCAATCAACGTCGCGCGTCTCCAAGTCTGCTACCTCGCGTGACGTAAGTCTGCCGCCCGGAAACTTCCCTCTGGTGAGAGCAGGAACCCCCCCCCACTCTCGTACACCAATAAATCTCATTTGATTGCTTTTGAAAAACCTTTGGGAAAAAATTGTACATGGATTATTAAGTTCTTTCTTTCCCCCAAAATTCTGAATGATTCCTTTTCCCTTTTTTCTTTTTTTCCTGTACAGAATGTGGATAGAAATTGATGTTCGTTGTTTTGCGTTTTTTTCTATCAAAAATTTTGAAACCAGCGTTTAAAGGTCATTTTGTTTTCTTTTAAAAATTTTGAAAACCCAAAAAACCCGGCTTAAACGTTGAATTTTTCTTTGGCTCCTTCTAACCCACAAAATCAATTGCGAGATGCAACGAGACCTCTTGAACGTATTCAACTTTTTTAATTCATCCACTCCCTTTTCAATCAAAACCTCAAAAAACTCAAAACAGCACAAAATAAACAAATCGTCCCAAATAACCAAAATGGGAAAGGGCGTCCGGCTCATGTCAAACTAGACCCTACACAGAAAAAAGCATTTTACATTTTTTATCAGATCATCTGCTCTGTTCCTTTTCTGTACCATGAAATTGATGAAGAATTTAAAACGGCCTAAGACAAAAAAAAATAATTATACCTTCTTTTTTTTTTCGAAATTTACCAGAGTAGATAATTGGTAAGTCCCCCCGTTTGGGCTTCAGCCCAACTTTCTGCGGGGGAAAAAGCTTTTTTAAATTCCTTGAAACGTGGTGCTCTCTCTGAAAGTGATAAATAAAACAAGATTTCCTTTTTTATTAAACTATTTCACCCAAATTTCAATGTAACCTTCTAACTTAAAACCGTCCTGGGGTGGTAGTTAAAAATAATTGCTGACAATTAAAAACTGATAAACTCTTGAAGATACCAAAGTTCGAAATCAATTCTTTTAAAATATGCCATATTAATACTTAATTCAATTAAAAAATTAAATTGTATTTATTTGCTTTGGAAAAATTTAAATTTAATAAAAACGTCTTTTAAATTTTTTTTAATTTTTTTAAGTTAAATAATTATTTTGTATAAAAAAATATTTTCCCACTTTCATTCCCCCAAAAAAGGGTTTTCTGCAGACATTAAAACCCGGATAATCTTTGGCTCCCCAGCTATTGCGCATTCTGTCATGTCTTGATAATTCGAAATCTAAAAAGGGGGAAAAATATCATCAGCTTTTCTTTAACAACAGCTACAGACTTCTTAAAAATTTCAATATATTATCCCAAAAAAACGATAACAATTGGTATAGTTCCATTTTTTTAAGTGGAAAAAATTCCAAGGGTAAGTTTTTTTTTTAACTTGTTTATATGCTTAAAATTAAAATTAAAAATTTTTAAATTCAAATAATCAACCTTCATTCTAAAAAAAAGACTTATAAAAAAAAAATAAAAGTATTGAACATGAAGTAAGGTTTTCGTGGTGGGGCTAAACGTTAACTAATTTATCAAGTGCTGGAATGGGGGGTTTTATCTCAGTTTTAAAATTATTTTCAGCATCTGGTTTATGATCTCTAAGGATGGTCTTTAAAATTTCCCTTTTCTTTATTTCAGGATGTTACACTCAACAACTTTTGTTTTGCTGAAAATCTTATCTCATTCAAACGACAATGAACTTTTAATCTTGGGGGGATCTTCATTGATAGGGTTTAGTCCCTTTTTACACTGGATTGTATACAAATTAAATTTTTTTCTCTTTCAAAAAAAACAGTTCAAAAAATTTTCCAATTCCATTTCTCCTTTCCATTTTCTCCCCCCAAAAAAATTGTTTCCAAAAATAGTGAAACTTTTAGAATCCCATATGTGATTCTAATTCGTCACCATATCTTTTTTAAAGTTTTCAAACCCCAAAACTGGTTTCCCCGATGTGGGGAACAGTAATTTTTAACATTGACAGATGTTCACCCCTTACTTAAATACAAGTGATATCAAACCCCAAAAATTTGGTTTCACAATATAGTGGAAGCGATAATGATTAAAAAGGGCTCGGACTTGGCAGTAACTTTCATACCTCTGAAAAGAAAAGACAACTAATTTAACAAGAACTTTCGTCCGCTGTTCACATGCAACAAGTAAACTCATTTACAATGAAAACTGAGATGAATCTTCTTAACCACTTTCTCCACATTCTAAGAAAAGGCAGACTCCCAATTGCAAAAGCATAATCAGTCAGCATGAAATTGTTTGTCTGTGGTCTAAATTCCTACATTAATTTTACTGGTTGTGGTGCACCAATAATGTCCTGTACACGCCCTCCTCAAGAGCTTTGTGAAATAATCTCGCTGAACAATCCTTCAGTATCCCTAAGTAAACTGACTTGACCCGGTCTCATTTTTTTTACAAACAACAACAAAAACACGCAAAAGGAAGGAGAAAGTCTACTTATCAGTGACGATGTTGGAACGCTGATAGGCGAAGTCAGAATGTTCTCGGCCGGTTCCAAGCAGCCCCTTTTCCCTCTCGTCACCACAGACGCACTCATGCACCTTCCATACCAAAAGCCCTTTTTGCTCTTCGCCAAGCTTTACCCCTCCCCTAGTCAATGAGCGACTTTTTATTCGTCTGAAGCTTACTGTTAGCATAGTCAAAAATCTACCTTGGTTATATTGTGACTTATACGGTCACATGCTGATGAAAAACAACTAATTTTAGAAAAGGTATAGTATATTAATACTTATTACGCAGTGCAACAGCTTTAGATCGACGATTTTAAAATGTTGCTGTTCCATAACTACAGCGAATATTTAATGGAACTGGTCTCTTCCTTAGAGCTTTGTTGTCGACAGTAATTCAAGAAGTTATTTCTCGTATGGATTATTTGCGGAGAAAGGGCTATTCTTCCTTCAAGCATCCCCCCTCCCTGGGGCGGGTTTTGGGGATCCACTTCGAACAGGCACCATCTGGCGCATCCCCATCCACTGATCCTCTCTTTTTCGATTTCGGTTAACAACATTCAAATTGTCTTAAAAATAACGTTAGAACGAGACATTGTCGGAAGAATTTAAATTTTCCCAAACGCATTTGGGCGTTGTTTGCATGCCTCATAGTAGGATATTCCGCTCATCGAAAATCAAACCACCTCAGCCAGAATCGAACCCCGCATGATGGTTCAGAGTTGTAGCTAACAAAACGCCCAGCGATCCGCAATCAGTGGCGTTCGAGTATAAGAATCATTGTTTTTAGATATTTTTCCCAATTCTTGAGTCCGCCCGTCCGTCTGTCTGGTCGTCCGTCCGCCTGTGTACAATACTGGCGTCAAACATCACAATCTTTTTCCCAAAATTTAATAAACACGTGTCCATCTGGCTCCAGTTGACGCTTTGAAAATTTTTAAACCATTCTTTAAAAAGTGAGGTACATTTGTTGCATATCGAAAAATTATTTGAAACAAGTACCATTAAAATCAATGAAATACGCAAGAATTCTTAAAAAATTTCGGAAAAGGTAAAATGGCACTAGTCGAAATCGAAAAAAACAAAAATAATGACCTTTAAATGGGGCATTTCTTTTCATAACATAGAATGAAATTTCTATCTAAACGGCATTATTCTAAAGTGAAAAGAAAGAAAACATTTTATTAAATTCGCCTCCCATTCATAATCCTCGCCTCAGCCGAACCGCCTTCCAACAGCCTTGAAAACTTGGGTGGCCCTTCTCTATTCCCATTATCGGACCTATCCGCAGTGCAGCAACTCTATCCCAAAATTGTCGAGAAAATAAAAGTCCCCGTTCGCCTTTCTGCCTCGAGATATTTGGGGAAACTACAAATTCGACCCTGGCTCCTTAACCTCCCCCACGTTTGGGCAATGTAGGACGTAGCCAACAGAAAATTCCAACTGGGCCAGTTGACTAAAACGCTCGGGAAACCACGCACCAACTGGCCTGGCCACGCATGGCCGAAGCACGTTTCATTTGCAATACTGCTGATGACGAGGATCTGCGCTTCTCAGCGACTTTGTCGAGTCAGATGAGGCAATGCTGAACCCCGGCTGTGCTAAAGTAACAAATCCGCAAGCTAATGGTGCAGAGCAAGTCATATGTGTATTTACCCACAGCACGGGCAAAGAACTGTCAGAGTCGTTTACATACCGTACGTATTAATAATAAGTAAAATAATAATAATAATAATAATAATAATAATAATAATAATAATAATAATATAGTAATATGATTTAACCAGTGGCCTGTTCTGGATTTGATGTCTCGTGATGTCAGCTGGACAAGCAGTGACACTGTTGCGAGTGAGTTAGGGGTGTGCCTGAACAGCCAAACTGTTATTTCTTTCTGGTAACGTTTCGTAACTGTTTCTGGGAAAAAACAGTTATTTCTTTAACCCGTTATTGCTGTTATCGGTTGAAATGCATAGAACGACAACCTATTGGGCCTAATCCTAACCCACACTTTGTGGCAACCATTTTGTACGATAACAGCTTCACTGCAGCTAATCAATCATGATTTGCCAGTGTTCAAAGTATAGATTCATTAATTTATAATGCGCCATTATTACACACCATGTACACACTATTTTTATATTTTATTGTATACACTACAACAAGATGTTTGTCCTTTAAATTAACTCCGTCCAATATGTTAACTTATTTCTGTCTCATTGCTGCTTATGTGAGATCAACTAATATTTCCCGAGGTCCGATAAAATAAAATGAGTTACGGTATTATAACCAATGAGTTACGGTAACTCATATTATAACACTTGATATTCGATAGTCATTAACACTTTAGCTATAGGTAAGTAAAAACACTGTTCTCCTCATTATGTTTGACACTCGTCACTTCACTATGACAAGTTGCATATTTGCAAGGATGAATTCTTGGCTGTCCGGATTAGCCGCGTCATGGTCGATGGTGCTGACGTTTCGGCCATCTTGCTGTGGCCTTCTTCAGAGCTGTTCTGCTCCGAGAGCGTGCGTGTCGCAATATATTGGGCGGGTGCGGAACCGATTGGCCACAGCGGCGACCAATGGGAGAAGGGCAGGCGGCGCGCGATTGGCGGAGGGTTGGGAGCGATAACGGAGACCAGATAATGTGGGGAGGAGGCGGAAGGGAAGAGGATAGATCGCTCCCAACCCTCTCCGCCAATCGCGCGCCGCCTGCCCTTCTCCATTGGTCGCCGCTGTGCCAATCAGTTCGCACCGCCAATATTTGCGACACGCACGCCTCTCGGTAGCGTACTTGGAACTCGCAGTTTGTACTTGAACGCGCGAAGTACTATATTCAAGCCACAGCAAATTGAAAGTTTACGATGAATTTCAATTAGACTTTTGGCTTTACAAGAGACGTGGCTCAGCGGTGAACACGAATTCAAACTCGGGATTCGCTGTTTATCGCCGAGACCGCATGCAGGCGAGCCAGTGGCGGCGTGGCGCTTGCTCTGCGTCGCGAATTACCGCAGCTCGAAGCCAAATCCTGCATTGCTCTGGCGTCTCTAGAGGCGGTCGGGCGTACGTTTGGTAGGAAATGGCCGACTTTGGTCGTGTCCGTCTACTGCCCGGACCAAACCAGATCCGGCTGGAATTGATGCGCTTCTCGCATTAAATTCCAAAGTCATCCTTCTGGGTGACTTAAGCAGACATAGAACCTGGGGCGGCCTCGGAGCTAACAGAAACGTAATAAAATTGCCAATCTGTAGCGACAAGGCGGGCGTGAAATCTGCGCCGAATGCCGACGCATTTCGGTACGTAACAGGAACCCGGGCGTTATTGATTTATGATCGTGAAGGCGTTGAGTGCGTGGTTCCCGCCAATTGCACACTGGATTCCGATCATAATCCAGTAACATGTGATGGCATCCGTGCGAATTGCCAAAATAGATTTCGAACCTCGCGTGACACTAACTGGGCAGGTTTCTCAGCTCAGCTGAACCTCAGCGGCAGAAACCAGTTAAGGAGGCAAATCGACGAGGCGGTGGATCACTTCACTGTAACGTTGAAATCGGCCTTCAAGCAAAACTCCAGTGTCACGCGAGTGAGAATTCTCGTCCTGACTCAGACGAGCAAAGAAGGATCTTAAGAGAACTGCTAGAACTGTCAAGTTCATCGCCGCTATGGCGATCCGTTGACGGAGGCGGGCGCGCGTTGCAGAGAATTCCGTCCATCCTCTACGGGACGAGGTGCTAAATGGTCAGAAACCATTGCTAAATGAACCTTCGAGGCACCTTTGGGATCTTTCCGTGCGCTGGGCCGCAACCGAGAGTAAATAGCCGCTTCAGAGCAACGCCGGGACGAGCCGGCGCTCCCACCTCGGCCCGTTGCTTCGGGACGACGCGGCAAAAAGCGAAATCTTCGCGGATTCGCTCGCGCTGCAGTTCCGCGCGTTTGAGCGACTGCCGCTGCCACTGGCTGCACTGTAACAGTGGCCAGCCGGTGGCGCCGGCGTCAGCTAACACCATTGCCCTTTGCTCCTCTACCTCGGCCCGCCGAGTGACGAAGAGGGGAGCTGGAGAACACTAAAACGCGTTAATCAGCCAAGTCCGCTGGCCCAGATGGATGTACCGGCGGCCAGCTGCGTCTCTGGGCGGCGCGAGTCGAGTTTCTCCGAGCTCCTGAATGCGTGCCTGGCGTGCGTTATTTTCCAAAAGCGTGGAGGTTGCGACCATTGCGCTTTACCAAACCTGGCAGAATAAATTAATTCCTAGCAGCTCATGCCTATCAGTCTACCAGTTCTAGGAGACGTTTGAGCGTTAATTCTGGTGCGTTTGCAACGGAAAACGTCGCCTCAACCTTCAGAGATGAACAATTTGGCTTCGAGCTGGTCACGCTCCGCGCAGCAACTCGCGGCTTTGCACGAGATCAGCCTCGCCCTCGAGAGACAGCAGAACTTGCCAGCGGTCTTTCTCGACATGCGATCGAGCCTTCGATTCTGTGGCTGAGGTTTACTCGCGTGCCTCGCGGAGTCGGGGATGAGCGATTGCTATGGAATTGATCGCGAGCTTTCTCTCTGACGAGCAGTTCAAGTCGCGTCAACAGCGTATATTCGTCCCTCAGACGAGCCGAGGCGGGAGTGCCTCGGGGCGTTCTCTACTCTCTTCGGCATACGTAAATGATGCGCCGCTACCTGCTAATCAAAACAGGCATTCACCTGCGGCTCCTGATGTTCGGATGATTTTGCATATTATGCGAAATCGGCGAACGTCAGGCAGTCGAAAGTACCCTGCGACGTCTCGCCGCCTTCCCCCTGAATGGCTAAGTCGAAACGACTCGCTCTTAACCTCGACAAGTGCGTCGCCGTCAACTTCACTCGTAGAGGGCAGACCCGATGAACGGTGAGCTTGGCCGGCGCGCATTTGCCGTGGCGGAGCGAAGCGAAATATCTGGGCGTGTTGCTTGACAGCGGCCTCGCTGGCGCCACGCTCGATACTGCGGCCAAAATCAAAATAGAACCCTTCTTCAGAAACCACTTCTCCGTTCTCCTGATCTTTCTCTTCCAAGCGGCGCCTGTTCACCGCATGCGCGCCCCTGTGGGCGTCGCGTGGGATTTCGCCGCCGCTCCACCTTCCACTCTGCGTCCCATCCGGGTCGCAGAAAACAAACGGCGCGCCTGCGCGCGCCCATCTTTAAAGTACTTGACCGCACTCTCGAAACGCTGCGTGTTCGGGGTTCGGGCGTGCGACATCAGTTCCCGGCGGAGCTTCAGCGGCGGCGGAGACGGCGCTCGAGGCGCTGAGGCCGTCGCTCCGCGCATCCTGCGCGAGACCGGCGTCGGCGAACGGCGGCGGTGCACGGGCCTTCCACAGAGAAAAGGCCCAAAGCCGTCGCTCACCTCGCGCATTCCCCCACGTTCTCTGAACTGTGCGACGCGAGAGCAGCTAGTGCGTGGAGGCGGTCGCCGCTTCTGATGCCGGAAACTGCGTGAGGCGCGAAACGCGCCCGCCAGGCCTGGGCCGCCGGTTCGAGGCGTCGCGGCGCCACGGACGCTTGAGTGATTTCGGCGCCGTGGCGAGCAAAGTGCAGTGTACAAAGTCAAATAGTGGTAGTGGAGTGGAGTGTGATGAATGAGTGAGTGAATGTGTTTGTAAATATAGCATAAGTATGACTGAGGAGTGAATGAATAAAATTAGAAAAAGAAGATTAATGAACAATCTTATGAACTTTGTAACAATCGAAGAATTTTGTTTTGTAAAACAGTCCCCAAAGTGGCAATGTATAGTTTTAAGTTAGTTTAAGATAGTTTTAAGTAGTATTTTTAAGATGAAGCCTTCCAGCTCAGAAATCGTAGATTGACAATTACTATAGTCCCAAAATTTGAATAAATTCCGCCTCACCAGGGATACTGAGAGAAATTGAAAAAAAAATCTCGGTAGCAGAACAGCTCTGAAGAAGGCCACAGCAAGATGGCCGAAACGTCACACCATCGACCATGACGCGGCTAACCCCGGAGCCAAAATTCAACGACCCCGGCCGGGGAGCCTAGACTCTATTTGAAAGGATATTTGCATCGAACCAAATCACCATTGTAGTAATATTTATATTCTATCCCATTCGCTACATTATAGGGAATTACTATTCATCCGGCAGTTAATCCAGTCTCTTTTCATATCAGCTGCTTCACTGTCCAAACATGTTAGGAAAGTAGTGAAGGAAGCGCAAGAGCTGCCAAGTTTTAAGGTCTAAACGTTATTCTTTTTGCGTGATTTGCTCTTAGCGGCTACAACTGCTTTAACTCTTAGCAGTCGGCCATGTTAGGTTCTGGTCATGAACCTGTTATTTTTCGCTGTTTAATAACAGCTATTACGACCCAGCTGTTTTAGTGATAAGCTATTGAAGAAAAGCTTTGCCCATTTTAAATTGAGTCGTACGCGCCTATAAAATAGGTTGAACAACACAATAAATTGATTGATTGATTTTTTCGTTTTTCCCGGGCGCGTCAACTGCTTGGTCATTAGTCCCGTTAGTGTGTCATGTTTTCTCGTGAGATGGCGGTGATTATCCTCGCTGGATGATGAGATCCGGCGCCGACCTCGTCGGCTAGTGGTTCCCTCAACAGGACTCTCCACCAGGGGGGCAGCCCAGCCTGGACAAGCTCTAAACTCCCGACCGTTCTCCCGGAATATGTGGTATTTAGAGCATGGGTGAGTGTGTGTAAGAGGAGAGGAGAGAACAAGGAAGAGAAAGGACAGATCCGCACGGCCCGTGGCCCGTTTTTAAAATTACTGCTCCGGCATTCGCCTGGTGTTGGGGAAACCACGAAAACTACCGATAAGAGCAGCGGGCCCGCTAGAATTCTCCTCAGACAGCGACTCAATTCGACCTAGCTGAAAAGTAAAGTGTCCGAAAATCCTGCCGCCGTCAGGACTCGAACCTGGTTCCCGGTCAGAGGCGCTGTAGTGGCATCAGTTGATCACTGAGTACCGCTCCGGTAACACAACAAAGATTTACTTTTTTCAGTCATATCAAAATTTTCTTGTTCTTGGGTTTTCGAGTCTAGAAAATATTATATCTCTCATAGGCTGGAGGCTGCACAGTTTTTTTCGATTCCCAAGCGACTAGGAATTCGTAAATGAGGCTCAAGACCTTCAGCACAAAATGTCGCTGTCCGAATGTGAAATATGGGGTCCTCTGAGCAAAAATGTTGCTTGCGAGTGTGGGAAAATTTTCGCAGCATGTTTACTTTCTGGCCTTACAAGTATCTGTTGCAGTCAACGTCAACTGGTCCACGGCAGGGGGCGATAAAGAGCTGGTTTTCCACAGTATGAAGAGAAAGTTATGTAATCTGAGCCGGAAAACTGCGAAATTTCATTAGAAGACTCCCGGGTTGCCGGATCCTGGTAACGAAAAAGTGGATAACTGCTGTTGCTGGGAAAAGAGAAAATCCTCTGAGACTGTTGTTCAGAATCCCTGTTTTTGGTTCCTTATCGAAAAATCGACTGACGGGAAACGTCTGGGCGGTCCGTCCTGTTCACACTAGCACCTAAACCGATCAGCTGATTTCTTCAAATCGATACTTGATCGATAATGAATGAACTCTTTGGAGTTTCATACGATATTGGATTTTGAGGATACTTTACGAGCCTCAAAACATTCTCAATTTTTCAAAAATGGCAGTAAATTTTTGAACAAATGTCTTCCGATACAGTTCTTTAGGACGCGTAAATGAGAATGGTGCAGGTCTCATATAATATTGAAGTATAATATTAATATAATTATTCAACTATAATATTAAAGATAGATATTCTTTTCTAATGAGATCTGTTCTAAAGATGGATCATTAAATAAGTTTATGTTCAGTTTCAGGAAGAACTGAGTAGTTTTCGTGAAATTTGGCGTGAAATATAGGAAATGAAAAGAAAACATATTTCTCAAAATGGCTTCAATTTTTTCATGGATGAATGAAAAGAACGGCGGATCTTATTTTCGCTGATCTCTGAATTTTCGAAAATTGCAAATTAGAAATAATGCGAGCATTTTGTGCTGTTTTACACGATTTACTACTGCAGGCCCTCGAATTTCACGCCAAGTCATGGATCTTGAAAATCCGCCTACAAATAAATGAAAACTTAATGAAATTACTGAAAGAGAAATATGTAATTAGACCAAACAGTATAAACACCTTCTTACACATGACTTTATACAGGTGACATTTAATTGACCAGCAAATATCTTCAGAAAGTACTTGTGGCATCGAGATTCGAGATTAAACTATATATGAATGGCGGGAAAACAGTACTATATATCATTTCTGGTTCAAATATTTTAGTTTTTGTTGAGATATTAAGTTTCTGAGACTTACTAAATTTTTGAAATTATATGTTTTAATTTTTCGAAGAGTAAAATGCAATAATAATATACTAAGTATGTTTAATATATGGAAAGAAGCTAAAAAAATACGTTCAATTTTGACTTAGAGAAATGGCGGATTGTCATAATGAAATATTTGCTTTTTAATTCAAATCAAACTATGTTTTGAACTTTTTCCAGTTTGCTGGTATCAATTAAACACCATAGACATGGCCTGAGGCTGCATTGTTCTCTTCAAGTTCTGCGCGCATTGGAAATTAGCAATACTGGAGAACCAAGTAGGCAAATCGAGATGATTAACGCGCGACCTTTGGGCGGCGAGGTGGCGCTATCGCTTCGCGCGAACCTCTCGCCAGTTGCTTGCGGACCGGGACGAGGCTCGCAGGCTCCGTCGCGC
Organism: Teleogryllus oceanicus; assembly: GCA_964035755.1. NCBI lineage: Eukaryota > Metazoa > Arthropoda > Insecta > Orthoptera > Gryllidae > Teleogryllus > Teleogryllus oceanicus. The sequence goes on from CAXIVR010000002.1 coordinate 64,753,527, forward strand.
CACGCCGCGCCGCCCGCGCTGCACCTCCTCCGCTCCGAGGCCTCGGACCCACGACCGCGCGCCGTGGCAGGAGAGTCGGGCGGGGCACCGCGACGACGCGTGAGTAATTATTTATTCTGGATTTTTTGATTGATTGATTGATTGATTTTTTCATGTTGCCGGGCGCGTCAACTGCTTTGGTCATTAGTCCCGTTAGTGTAGTGCATGTTTTTCTCGGAAATGGTGATCCTCCCCGCTGGATGGCGGATCGGCGCCGACCTACCGTAGGCTAGTTTCCCCCTAACTAGGATTCTCCCACCAGCGGGGCGCCGCCCCAGCCAGAACAAGCTCTAAGCTTCCGACCTGTCTCCCGGAATATGTGGTAGTGTAGTGCATGTTAGTGTAAGTGTGTGTGTGTGGGGAGAGGATAGGACAAGGAAGAGGAAGGACAGATCGCGTGCGGTCCGTGGCCCGTTTGTTAGGTACTGCTCGGCATTCGCCTGGTGTTGATTGGAGAACCACGGAAACTACCGATCGGAGCAGCCGGCCGCTAGAATTCTCCTCCAGAGAGCAGATGAATTCGACCTAGCTGAAAAGCTCGTGTCGAAAATCCTGCCGCCGTGGGGAGTGTAACCTAGGACCTCCCGGTCAGAGGTGCTGCAGTGACATCGGTTAATGCACTGAGCTACCGTTCCCGGTCCACACTCCGGGATTCGGCGAGCGGTAGCTCGTTTCGCCGAAGAACGAGATGTGTGGAGCCGCCTTTCGACACGCGGTCGAGAACCCGAGGCGCGTCGGTGTGGCTGCTCGCCCGCAGATGCCGCCGGTGAGTCACAGCCGTCGCGTCGCACCGCGTCTCGACGCGCGGCGCCTTGCGGGGGAGGCGCGCAGGTGCGCGGCGTGGGTGCGTGACCTGCAAGGCTTATTCCTCCAAATTAAACGCAATTGGGAAGCCTAATGATTTAAGACCGCGGAGGGCGCGTGGGCGGTCCCCCGGTGGCGGAATTCGGGCGGGCGAGGGGAGAGGGGAAGGCAATCCGTGAGAAGGAAGCATTTGGTAGGGCGAAAAGTGCGCTAGATGGAATGCAGCCTGCGAGATGAGTGGAACTGTGACGGTGGGGAATACGAATGGCGGAAGGTGTGAAGGAACTTGATCTCCGCCGCTCCAGGCGCGGTGGTTTGGGCAACAAGGGTGCGGGTAGGAGGATGGGAGATAGGGTGTGCGAAGAGCGAAAAGTTGTGGAAACAGAGGCGGGATAGCCCGGTGGGAGAACCGAGCCCGGCGGGTCGTTGAGAATACGTGGGCGTTGCGAGACGGTGTTGTGATGTGCCGGCAGAATGCGGCATGTGGGCGGATGAGCGCGGCGACGGGGAGCGGAGGCTGAGCGAAAGAGGAGCAGGGCGGTCGGTTGGAGGTGATCCGGTGGCAGCGGGCGCGGAGGCTGGAGAAATGGGGGCGGCGCCCCTGCGTGGCTAGGGGCGGCACGGGGCGTGGAGCCCTCCCCGCCCAATTCGTTTAACCGGCCACGGAGACCTCCCGCGTCAGCCTACGGAATATCAACAAGCGTGCTGATGCGTTCCGTGGCTGGCCTACCTGATGGAGGAGGGCTAAGGCAAAAAGAAAGATAAAAACGAGTAAGTGAAAGAAAAGGGAACGCAGAAACGAGCAAACGTAGACAAAATGTGAAATAAGGCGAACAAACATGAGAATGAGAGACGAAGATTAGCAACAAAAAAAAAAATGAAAAATTGAAGTTATCCAATTCGCCAGTGAAAATCATATTCTACAAATCTTTTTTTTTAATTGGTTATTTAAGGTCGCATCAATATCTAGGTCATTAGCGACAACTATTGGTGTTAACGGTATGGTAACTATGAAGATGAAACGATATGGTGGTGATAAGGGGTGAAAGGACGAACACAAATACAACCATGCCCGAGGCGGGACTCGAATCCGTGACCCTTCGGTCAGAGATCTATACGACACTACTGCCTTAGCGATCTTGGGAACCGCGCCGACAAAATCGTTTTATTATCTAAAGAATAAGAAAGAACTTCAAATATACTACGAACAGATTCACGACAAAAATAGAAGACAGATTCAGCTAAACATGGAAAGCTAGAAGAACATTCGTAACAAGGAAACTGAGCAACGAATGTGAGAGAAAGCTCAGAATAATTTGCATTTCAGTGTTGGTATGTATGTATCTGAATGCCGTTTCTGGATGTGACTTGATTGGTCCCTCAGAAAAGGAAGACTAACCCAGGTTGGATCGGTAGCAATGAGACTTGGCGAGGCAGAGCTGCAGCGACATCATTCGGGGCCACGTCGAGAGGGGGTGGGGAGGACGGCGAGCAAAGGCTGCGGTGGCTCGCGAAGAGACAGCCGTTGTTTAATTAAACTGCGCAAGAAGGAAACGTGTGCCGGGAATATAATTAAATTACCGAGGCGCGGCGGCGCAAAGAAGATCAATTCATCGTCTTCAAAGGCCACGCCGCGCCGCTCAATTTGCGCTGGCGGCTCGCAGTCCCTCGGGCGACCTGGGAATCTCGCTGCGTTCGCCGCGTGCACCTCTGCAATCACCCCGTTCCCTGCCCTCGCGCGCCTGCACCTGCCTTCCGCAATATTAACCACTTCAAACAAGGACAGAGAGGGACTGTCGTATGAGGATGTGATGCCATCGTAGTTCCCAGGTCACAGATAGCAAAATTAACGAAGATCAGCATCTACTGGCCACGAAAAATGCTAACCGAGTACTACAGTTTACACAATAAAATTTAACAAGGCCCCTCCCAGTATGAAATTCTAAAAAAAATTCAAATAAACAAACGATATTAGGAGTGGTAAAATATCGTGATATCTTAATATAATATCAATTCTGGCATGACACTCGCATTTGTGCTGTCTTGCACTTACTTGGTAAAAAGAGAAAGTATTGTAATCATGCCCCAGACGAATTTTCGGAAGAAAATCTTTTATTGCCAGATCCTGGTAACGAAAACGCAGATAACTTCCTCTAACAAATGGTCTAGAAGTTTACATGTCTTGTGGATCCTTGATACCGAACAATCGATTAACAGCAAAACGTCTGTCTCCGTCGATCCGTTCGAGTCAACGCTGCGCAAAACCGTTAAGCTGATTTGCTCCATAATTGATATTCCCCAGTCGATATGTGTATATAACCTCACATTTCTTGATAGAGTCTTACACACCAAACGACGGCAGATAAGTATTCATTCTATTAATTTTTACGATCTCATGAAAATGTTTATATTGCAAATCCGGTTAATAAAGCAAGCGGTAAAACGTTTGGACTCACTACCTTTCATTTAAAGCAAAAATCGCACATGTGGTTCAACACAAAGTTCAAATTTCTTTTTAAATGAAAACTCTTTGTATTAAAATGTATACACTAGCTGCACCTACGCAATTTCATCGCACAAAAGCGAGAGCTGTATAAAACTTACTTCAGAAAAGTACGACTTATGTAGTTCCAAAAAACATGAAAGTCTCCGTAATATTTATATTTCTTTCAAAAACTGACTGAAGTTCTCAGGTGAACATTTCCTTCGCTTACATTAAGTGTAGTCACAGGCAGCGTGCCTTACATATATTTTCCTGTATGTCATTCATTTCAGGGAAGAATAGCGTTCATATCATGTACATCTTTTTCTATTCATTGAATAGCATTGCGTGACATGGATAATGACGCAAACTGGATCTTCTTTTTCAGTTGTCAACAGACTTCAGCAGTGCTCAGCAGTGCATCGCCGACTTGTGAAGAGACTAATGGAAGAGTTAGCGAAGAATCGTTCTCGGATCTAGAACATCTCTCGTAAGGTAAGCTATTCGTTTGTTGAGTGTCTTCATTTTACAATTTGTATGATTTTATGCACAAATCTTCAAAAATTATTT